>CAUYPK010148000.1:0-18142 GCA_963574355.1 Loris lydekkerianus
AAGTGACGGTCACGACCGAAACTCGTCGGGGGAGGGGAGATCGCAGTTCTCCCGCTTACGAACTAAAACGTTTGAGCCCATCGGAGCCCTATTATCGGGCGTTAGGGGTAGACACTGTCCACAAACATTTTCTCAGGGCAGCGATCACATTTCTGCTCTCGGTCGAGGCCGGAGGTGGGCGGGAGCCGGAGCGGAACCTGAACGCCAGGCCCGGAGAAAGACGCCGCACCCCGCCCGGAAGAGCGGAGGTTGGGACGGCCCCGCCGCGCGCGCCCCGGCGACACGCGGTGGCCCAGCTCCCGCGCCAGACCCCGGCCGCGCTGCTGCGGTCGCTCCGGCGCTCGGACACCTGCGAGGGGCGGGGCCTCCCCGCGCCGGATCGCCAGGGCCCGCCCCCGACACGCCCCGACACGCCCCCTCCTGAGGTCACTTTCTTCCGGCCGGGGAGTGCGGAAGGGCCCAGGAGGCCGCAGAACATCTCGTGGCTTGGGGTGAACGCCTGACTTTGTTACCGTGGGCTGGCTTCTAAAACACTGAAGCAAAAGTTTTCTTTTTAGAAATCCCTTCTCCCGTACCCTGTGGTTTGCGCATAATCCTGACGCATCTTTCCCCCACGACTTTACAGCAGATACAGTATGCTTTTTACTATTAATAACTTAACTGTGAACCGGTAACATTGTTAAGACTCCTACACCTGTTCTGGAGTCATAATCCAAGGTCGTATTTTGCCTAAGATTTCCCTTAAACTTGTTCATACATTTAGAGTGGCAGACTGAAAATAGATTGTAAGTAGACATCAACATGACCCCTTTTAGAAAGAAAAACAAGAATTTTAGTTATTTACATCGTAAAAGAGTAACCAATAGTTTGAGATTTACAACTCGGGTTCGCCATCTTTCACTGTTGGCTAATCACTCTGCCATTGGGCCTAATTTAAAGCAGCTTTCAGTAATTACGTTTTGCTGTGGCTTGCCACACGTTTTCATGTTGTTTATGCCAATTGAAAATGATTTTTAAAATCTTTTTAAAATCATGGAATTTTAGCCATGGAATTATTTGGACTAAGAATTAAAATAAAATGGTACTTTGGTGTGCCAGGCATTGTTCTAACATTTGGAATATTTAATGTAATTCCACCAACCACGTTTTATAGATGGGGAAGCTATAGGCAACATAGTTTATGCACAATAAGTAAATACAGGCCTTTAAAAAAAGTTTTACTTTTTTGCCCCAAATACTAAAATACAATATACCACTTTGTTCCTGGCCTCATTTGTGAAAAAAGAAGAAACTACTTTGCTTTTCTCACTTAATGTTGGTGATCCTTTCTTGTAAGCATGTTAGGATCCAGCACAACAGGGTAGGTACCCAGGTAATCTGATCAGAGAGCTAGTAGTCCTAACCCTTATCAGCTGTTCCAGGCAGCCTGGAATAATCAATGGTGTTGGAATTACAAAATCAGGGATTCCATCCTCACTCTTATGCTTATGGCCCCTGCGACAGCTGGTGCTCCTGAAAAATGCATCTGTAAAGTGAGTCTGCTCATTTTTCATACTTAGCACCTACGTCAGAATTCTAATATGCAATGACTTAAAAGATGCTAGGGTGCTTTAAGAGCTAGGTAAGACAGTGTTTCCAGAGGATTTTTTTTGTTTTGTTTTGTTTTAGAGACAGAGTCTCACTTTGTCGCTCTCTACCACAACTCAGAGCAACCTCCAGCTCTTGGGCTTAGGTGATTCTCTTGCCTCAGCCTCCTGAGTAGCTAGGACTACAGACACCCACCAGAATGCCAGCTATTTTTTTTTTTTTGTTGTTGTTGCAGTTCACCCTGGGCTGGATTTGAACCCACCACCCTCGGTATATGGGGCCAGTGCCCTACTCACTAAGCCACAGGTACCGCCCTCCACAGGCTTTTTGAAGAATGCCTGTCCTCAACTGGTGTGTCTTGTGATGCTAACTTGAGTCAGTAGAGAAAATAAACCCATTATAGCTCCTTGCAACCTTAAACTTTTGGCCTCAAGTGATCCTCCCATCTCAGCCTCCCAAGGAGCTGGGACTACAGGCATGTGCAACCACACCTGGCTCATTTTTAAAATTTTTGTAGAGACAGGTTCTTGCTATGTCACCCAGTCTGGTCTTGACTCCTGGGCTCTGGTGATGTTCCCATCTCAGTCTCTCAAAGTCCTGGGATTACAGGCCCGAGCCACCACACCTGAACCCAATGTTATATTTTTAATTGTAAACATTTAAAAATAGGTAATACAGTCTCCATGTCTGTAGCACAGAGGTTATGGCGCCAGCCACATACACCAAGGCTGGCGGGTTCAAACCCAGCCCAGGCCAGCTAAACAACAGTGACAACTACAACAGAAAAATAGCCAGGCATTGTGGCGGGCGCCTGTAGTCCCAGCTACTTGGGAGGGTAAGGCAAGAGAATTGCTCCAGGGGTCCTCAAAGTGCGGCCCACGGGCCACAGGAGGCGGTGTGATTGTATATGTTCCCGTTTTGTTATTTTTACTTCAAAATAAGATATGTGCAGTGTGCATAGGAATTTGTTCATAGTTTTTTTTTTTTTAAACTATAGTCTGGCCCTCCGACGGTCTGAGGGACAGTGAACTGGCCCCCTGTTTAAAAAGTTTGAGGACCCCTGCTTGAGGTTGCTGTGAGCTATGATGCCACATCACTCTACCAAGGATGACATAGTAAGAATCTGTTTAAAAAAAAAAAAAGTAATACATTTACATAGTAAAAAATTGTATAGGAGGTTATAGAGTGATACTCTCTTTTTAGCAATTTATCAAAATTCAGAAGACTGTCAGGGATATTAAGGAAACTAAAGTTATTTCTACGACTGCTCCCTTCATTCCAAATCCATTGCCTACCAGTGGTCTCTCCTTAGGTACAAAGGAAAGGCTTTTCCTCTCTTACTCTTTATTTTTTAATGATTATATTTGTTGTTTTACTGATATGTTACAAATAAAAATAAACTGGGAGAAGCTGCAAAGGCAGGCAGCTTCATGAAGCAGTGGGGGCACCCGTTGTAGAGCTGCCTTAGTCTGTAGCAGGTGCAGAGTCTGCATATACAGTGGTCATCAAGGGTAAGATTGTGGATAGCTTCTGCCCTCTGGAATTTAGCTGTCAATGGAGAGTTTAAAGTCCAGCTTAAGGAAACATTGGCTACTTCTTAAGAGTATAGGTGAGAAAGCATCAGAAGGTGCCTAAAATCTCTACAAACACATAGGTTTACAAAAAACAATCATAAAACCAAGACTCTCAGGCAATGTTGAAATTTGCTTTGGGGAGGGGGTTCTCATTTTACCATGTTTGAACAGCCTCATTCTCCCGTTGGATTTTTTTGATACAGAGTCTCATCATGTCACTCTGGGTAGAGTGCTATAACATCACAGCTCACAGCAACCTCCAGCTCTTGGGCTTAGGTGATTCTGTTGCTTCAGACTCCCAAGTAACTGGAACTACAGGCACCCACCACGAGGCCCAGCTATTCTTTTCTTGTTGTTGTTGCAGTTTGGCCGGGGCTGGGTTTGAACCTGCCACCCTCGGCATATGGGGACAGCACCC
This sequence comes from Loris lydekkerianus, assembly GCA_963574355.1. Classification (NCBI taxonomy): domain Eukaryota; kingdom Metazoa; phylum Chordata; class Mammalia; order Primates; family Lorisidae; genus Loris; species Loris lydekkerianus. The sequence continues at coordinate 3,580 of CAUYPK010148000.1, forward strand.
TACTCACTGAGCCACAGGCCAGTACTGCCCAACAGTTGTCATTGTTGTTTAGCAGGCCCAGGCTGGGCTTGAACCTGCCAGCTTCAGTGTATGTGGCCTGCGCCCTACCTACTGAGCTATGAGCACCAAGCTGGATCTTTTAATTATTATTATAGTTCTCTTCAGTTTTGACATGTCAAACTTATCAACTTCTGGTAGGTCTGGTTTATCCTGAGGGCTTAAAGACTTGTGCACTGCTCTGGACCAGTTGGTGATCTCTTAAAGAGCTCTGCAATTATCACCCCTCATTCACTGTTCGTTGTGAATCTAGATTTTACAAATACTCATTTTCAGCATTCCTCTGTCTTTTTAGGTAGTGTAGTACAGAACCCTGGACTAAGGGAAGAAAGGGAATCTATTCCCAGATATTTTCTTTATTAATGTCATCTTGAATAAATCACCTTTGAGCTCATTATCCTATCATAAAATAGTTTGACATCTATTTTATAGAGCTGGTTATAAAGATTACATAAGATACTATACTGAAAGATGCAAACCATTTTTACAAATGTTAGTGCTCATTATAATTAAAAAATAATCATTAGCTCTTTCAAAAGGCAAAAGCCTGTTCAAAATATAGTGAATTGGTGGTGCCCATGGCTCAGTCGGCAAGGGTGCCAGCTACATACACCTGACCCGGGTCTACTAAGCAACAATGACAACTGCAACCAAAAAATAGTTGGGCGTTGTGGCAGGTGCCTGCTGTCCCAGCTACTTTGGAAGGCTGAGGCAAGAGAATTGCTTAAGCCCAAGAGATGGAGGTTGCTGTGAGCTGTGATGCCACAGTACTCTATCCAGGTCAACATCTAGAGACTCTGTCTCAAAAAAAAAAAAAAATTTAACAATTGACAACATTCATTCTAATAATACTATTTTGTCTATTTCATTTAAGTATTGGAACTATGGATTTATGAATACTTGTAGCACTGGGTGACTGGGTGTGTATTCTTTTTTTTTTTTTGAGACAGAGTCTCACTGTCTTGCCCTTGGTAGAGTGCGGTGGCATCACAGCTCACAGCAACCTCAAACTCTTGGGCTTAAGCGATTTTCTTGCCTCAGCCTCCCAAGCAGCTGGGACTGCAGGCGCCCACCACAATGCCTGGCCATTTGTTGTCGTTGTTGTTGTCATTGTTGCTTTAGCTGGCCCGCCTGGGCTGGGTTCAAACCTGCCAGCCTCAGTGTATGTGGCTGCCTTACCTGCTGAGCTACAGGCACTGCCAGAGGTGTGTATTTTGTAAGTGACAAGGAATATTGTATCATGGCATTTAGTACATGTTGGTAATTGTGCAGGATTTCAAAGGTTAGTCTTTATTTGTGTAGTTATCTGACATGTACTGAGCATATGCTGTATGCCACTTAGCTAGGCTCTGGGGAGACAAAAAGCAATCTCTGCTGAGTGGCGTATGTGCCAGAACCCTGAGAGGAACAGGTGGGAAGACTGTAGTAAGCAGATGACTCCGAGGATGCCTGAGTGCTGAAACCAGGTAAGCCCAAGGTGCCTGTCACCACTCGGGAGGGACCCAGACTAGCAGAAGGAATCAGGATAGCAGCTGGGAAAGCGTCTCAGAGGACAGGACACTGGGTTGGGTAAGAACGTGGGAGTCAGCCAGTGGAGAGAGGCTATGGAGGTGTGTGCTTCGGATGACTGCTCTAGGAAAAAGTGGGAGGGAGAGTTTATTCCTCCACCAACACGAACAGCGAGCATGATGTATCGGTCTGGGGGTTATTCACTGAGACCCCTCAGGAGCCTGGGAACAACAACCAGGCTCGCAGGGGTCCTCAAACTATGGCCCGTGGGCCACATGAGGCGGTGTGATTGTATTTGTTCCCGTTTTGTTTTTTACATCAAAATAAGATATGTGCAGTGTGCATAGGAGTTTGTTCATGGTTTTTTTTAAACTATAGTCCGGCCCTCCAACGGTCTTAGGGATAGTGAATTGGCCCCCTGTTTAAAACGTTTGAGGACCTCTGCGAGGCACACTAACTTGGGTCCAAGTCTGGCATTCACTGCTTACTAAACGAGTAGCTCTGGACAAAGTACAGTATTTGGCTTTTTTTGGGGGTGTGGGGACAGAGTCTCAATTTGTCACCCAGATTAGAGTGACACCTCTGCCTCTCAGAGTGCTAGAATTATAGGTGTGAACCACAGTGCCTGGCTTTATTTTTCGTAGAGACAGGGTTTCACTTTTGGTACAACTGGTCTTGAACTCCTGAGCTCAAGTGATCCTCCCACCTTGGCCTCTGAGAGTGAATCTTGATTATGTTATTTTATGCCGTTTGGGCTGCTATAGCAAAATATCCTAGACTTGGGCAACTTATAAACAACAGAAATTTATTACTTGAAGTTCTGGTGGCTGGGAAGTTCAAGATCAAGGCTCCACCAGATTTGGTGTCTGGTGAGAGCTTGCTGTTGTCTTCAAAGACGATGCCTTCTGGCTGTGTTCTAAGATGGCAGAAGGTTTGGTGACGCCCTCAAGCCTCTTTAAAGGCACTAATTCCATTAACATGATGGAGCCTTCATGACTTATCACTTCCCTAAGGCCCCACCTCTTAATACCGTCACATTGGGTGTTAGGTTCTAACCTATGAATTTTGGGGGGACACCAACATTCAGGCCATAGCAGATGCTATGTTCTAAATAATTATGAAATCAGAAATATTTTTTAACAAGTTTTTCTTTAATGGAACTTTTTAAAAATCAAAAGCATAAACAATCACCCTTAATTCTAAAGTCTTATCATGTCCTTGTATTTCTAAGATTAAATGTACTTTATCCTTTTTATTTTCTTTTTTAGTATAATATCTTTCAATTGTTGCTGTGTCATTGACTGTTTTTCTAGTACTATCTGCTTCTGGTATGTCTATCTGCAAGCTGTTTCTGCTGCAAAAGGGACTTTGCAGATTTAGTTTTTAAGAAGACCCAACTGTCCTGACGTGCTGGTTCATGGCTGTAATCTCAGCACTCTGGGAAGCTGAGGCAGGAGGACTGCCGAAGTCAGGAATCAGAGACCTGCCTGTACAAGAGCAAGACTCCATCTCTACTAAAAATAGAAAAATTAAGCCAGGCACAGTGGTTCACACCTATAATTCTATCCCTCTAAGAGGCAGAGGTGGGTGGATTGCCTGAGCTCAGGAGTTCAAGACCAGCCTGAACAAGAGCAAGACCCCATTATCTACTAAATATAGGAAAACTAGCTGGATGTTGTGGCAGGGGCCTATATTCCCAGCTATTTGGGAGGGTAAGGCAAGAGGATCACTTGAACCCAGGAGTTTGAGGTTGCTGTGAGCTAGGCTTACTCCATAGCACTCTAGCCTGGGCAACAGAGTGAGAGTCAGTCTCAAAAAAAAAAAAAGACAAAAAAAATTATCTAGGCCAAGTTGTGGGTACCTGTGGTTTCAGCTACTTGGGAGGCTGAGGCAAGCGGATGGTTTGAGCCCAAGAGTTTGAGGTTGCTGTGAGGTAGGCTAATGACATGGCACCTGTAGCCTGGGCAACAGAAAAAAAATGCAGAAGTCATAAACTTGGCAGGCTGTACCTTTAGACACATGAGCACTGGGCAAACCACTCAGTGTTTCCTATCTACAGAACAAGTAGTTTTTGACTCTAGGAAGTTGCGTGCAGATATCAAATGTCTGACAATAGCAAAGAACAAATGAAGAGGGCAGAAATCCAGGACTGTATTTCACATAGCCAGCCAGAAAACCTTTAAGGCTAAAAACAAAGCAAAACCGGTTACCAACTTAACAGAGTGAATAAAGCTTTTGTAAATATACAAAAGGAGCTTGCACACTTTCTTTTGTTTTTATTTTTGTTTGTTTTTTGCAGGTTTTTTTTTTTTTTTTGGCCGGTCTGGGTTTGAACCCCACCACCTCCGGCATATGGGGCTAGTGCCCTAACTCTTTTAGCCACAGGTGCTGCCCCTCTTTTTTTTTTTTTTGAGACAGAGTCTCACTTATTGCCCTTGGTAGAGTGCTATGGCATCACAGCTCACAGCAACCTCCATCTCCTGGGCATAGGCGATTCTCTTGCCTCAGCCTCCTGAGTAGCTGGGATGACAGGTGCCCACTAGAATGCCTGGCTATTTCTTTTGCAGTTTGGCTGGGGCTGGGTTTGAACCCGCCACCCTCAGTATATGGGTCCCGGCGCCCTACCCACTGAGCCACTGGCCCCACTCAGAACTTGCACACTTTTCAAAAAGGCCTTTCTCTTGAACCTGTGAAGAAAGAATTGATTCCTCAGCAGCATCATGAAAGTGAACCAGTTAATGTTGAAGAAGCTACAAGATTAATAGCTCAGTTGTAATACAGTGGTAATGCATCTATTCCCCAAGAAGACCAATAAATTAAATGCTTTATAAAAAAAATAGTAGTTTTCACTAGATGAAGATTAAATTCTCTTCCAATATGGACGGTATATTATTCTAGACCTTGAGAACAAAGGCTCAGCTTGGCACCTGTAGCTCAGTGGCTAGGGTGCCAGCCACATACACCGGAGCTGGTGGGTTCCAATCCAGCCCGGGCCTGCCAAACAACAATGACAACCAAAAAAGAGAGAGAGAGAACAAGGGCTAGCATAGATTAACTGGAATTAATGAAGTCAAGTGTGGAAATAATACAATACTACCCCAAAAGGGATAGTAGTAGTATCTTATAGCGCATCCACAGCTGTCAGGTATACAAATTGATGGAAAGATTTATCAGTAGTTTAAAAAAAAATTTTTTTTTGAGACAGATTCTCACCTTGTCACCCTCTGTAGAGTGCTATGACATCATAGCTCACAACAAACCTCAGCAATCGTCCTGGACTCAGCAATCGTCCTGCCTCAGACTCCTGAATAGCTGGGAGAAAGGCACCTGCTACAATCCCAGCTACTTTTATTTTATTTATTTATTTATTTATTTTTTTTGTAGAGACAGAGTCTCACTTTCCCACCCTCAGTGGAGTGCCGTGGCGTCACAGGACTCACAGCAACCTCCATCTCTTGGGCTTCCGCGATTCTCCTGCCTCAGCCTCCCGCGCAGCTGGGGCTACAGGCGCCCGGCGCAACGCCCGGCTATTTTTTGGTTGCAGTTTGGCGGGGGCTGGGTTTGAACCTGCCACCCTCGGTATATGGGGCGGGCGCCCTACTCACTGAGCCACAGGCGCCACCCCCTAGCTACTTTTAGAGTCAGGGTCTCACTCTTGCTCAGGCTGGTCTTGAACTCCTGAACTCAGGCAATTCATGCACCTCAGCCTCCCAGAGTGCTAGGCTCACAGACTGCTAAGATTACAGGTATGAGTCCCTGTGCCCAGCCATTATTAGTAGTTTATATTCACATGATGGCTTTCAGATTCTTTACATTTGAGTGAGTCTATTCTGAAAATACAAAAAATCTCCCTGCCTCAATCTCACAAGTAGCTAGGACTACAGGTGCCCAGCACAATTTTACTTTTTCATTCCTTTTTTTTTTTTTATAGAGATGGGGTCTGGTTTTGCTGTCTGGTCTTGAACTCCTGAGCTCAAGGATCGTCCCAACTTGACCTCCCAGAGTGCAAGGATTCTAGGCGTGAGCCACTGTGCCTGGTCCATACGATGTCTCTTAAAAAAAATAATAAAAATACTAAGACTTTGTACTTGATAGTCATCAAACTGCTGAAAACCAAAGATCAAGAAAAAAACTAAAAGTGGTCAGAATAAAAGGGCACATTACATATGAGGGAGCCATGATTGATAGGATTGATGTGTCATCAGAAACGTGGAGGCAAGGAAATAGATGAGCAACATCTTAAAGTACTGAAAGAAAGAACAAACAAATCTGTCAACCCAGAATTCTATGTCTAGTGAAAATACCCTTTACAAAGGAAGACAATAAAATCTCAATAAGACACCACTATACACCCACTACAGTGGCTAAAATTAAAAAGATTGACAATACCAACTCTTGGCAAGCAATTGGGACTCTTACACAGCTGGTGAGAATGTAAATTGTGCGATCTTTTAGGAAAACAGTTTAGCAGTTTCTAAAAAAGTTAAACATACATCTACCATATGACCATCCATTCTGCTGTTCAAGTGTTTACCCAAGAGAAATGAAAGCATATGTCCAAACAAAGAACTGGGCCAAAATGTTCATAGCAGTTTTATTTGTAATCACCCCAAACTGAAAACAACCCAAATATCCATCAACAGGTGAGTAGACAAATTATGGTATATCGTTACACTAGAAAACTAGTTAGCCCTAAAGAGGTAGGAACTATTGATACATGGAACAACATGAAGACTTTCAAAATAATTCTGCTAATAGAGGCCATACAGAAAAAGAGGGTATAAAAAAATCATACGGTATGATTCTTCATCCATATAAAATTCTTCTATAGAATGCAAACTTATCTATAATGACAAAAAGCACATTAATGGTTGCTAGGGGAAGGGAAAGAGGCCAGGGAGGAGAGAAAACAAGGGCTTACAAAGAGGTGTGCTTTATTGCCTTTTTTATTTTTTGAGACAGGGCATTGTTCTGTTGCCCAGGCTAGGGTACAGTGGCATCGTTATAGCTTAGTGCAGCCTCAGACTCCTGGGCTCAAGGGGTCCTCCTGCCTCAGCCTCCTGAGTAGCTGGGACTACGGGCACATAGGAGAGACGTAGTCTTGCTATGTTGCTCAGTCTGGCCTAGAACTCCTGGCCTTGAGATGATCCTCCCACCAGCTGGATGTGGTGGCTAATGCCTATAATCCTAGCACTCTGGAGGGCTGAGGAGGGCAGATTGCTTGAGCTCAAGAGTTCAAAACCAGCCTGAGCAAAAGTAAGACCTCCCCCATCTGTACTAAAACTAGTAAAACTAGCCAAGTGTAGTGGTGCATACCTGTAGTCCCAGCTACTCGGGAGGCTGAGGCAAGAGGATTGCTTGAGCCCAAGAGTTTGAAGTTGCTGTCAGCTATGATGATGCCACAGCACTCTACCCAGGGCAACAGAGTCTAACTTAAAAAAAAGAAAATCTATAGGTTATTCTTTGGGCTGAAGAGAAACATTATCCGTAGAAATTCATGCTCTGTTTTTTTCTTCAGAACAGATAAATCTTTCTCTTTTTGTTAAAGATATAATGAAAATGTTTATTAAATTTTGTAAAGAGGAACAGTTGTTAAGTTGGTAACCAAATTTTTTGAGGCTTTGCTTAAGTGGGGCTAAATTTAGAACAAAAGAAAAAATACCAATAGAAACTCGAATTTTCAGACAGGAATAAAATGAAAATTATAAATATCTATGTAAATAGAAAAATACTGCTTTTTCTCTTAATTTACATGATGTAGAAATATTGAAAGATGTAGAAATATTGAAAGCAAAAGTGATAACTTTGTCTTGCAGGGTTCATAACATTTATGGATTAAATAGAGATAGCAATTTCAAAGTTTAAAGTATAGGACCAAGGAGGTGAATGAGCCTATTTGGTTGTAAGTTTCAACATTGTACCAAAAAAAATTAATATTCACTCCAAGTAGATTGTGAAAAGTTAAAGATGTATTATGTATTGTAACTGCTCAAGCAAACATTTAAAATTAATGCAGAGACATATAACTAAAAAGCCAAAGATAACATTAAATTATAGAAGAGTATCTGAATAATCCAAAAGAAGAGGAACAAAAAGCAGAAGGGACAAAAGAAACAAGTAATAAAATGATAGATCTAGGTGCAGCTATTTCAATAATTAGAATTAATGTCAGTGGGCAGCGCCTGTGGTTCAAAGGGGTAGGGCACTGGCCCCATATGTTCATGTGTTCAAACACAGCCCCAGCCAAAAATGCAAAAAAAAAAAAAAAAAAAAAAGAATTAATGTCAATGATACAAACACTCCAATTAAAAAGGAGAATTGGTCAGCATGAATTTAAAAAATGCAAGATACAACTGTATCTTGTTCACACGGGACACATTTTGAACATAAAGATGCAAATGTATTATATTAAATAGACTTCATTTACTTCCAGCACACTGGAAATAAGTTGAATTTTCCTTAATCATTATGCCTGCCTGTAAGACAGGAAATAATTATACTCTGTCCACGCTTGTAGCAATTAAAAGTAATTTAAATGATGGACTGTGCAAATACTGTTTTGTATTATCATTCCTCATAATAATTACTTTATATACGTTATTTTATTCCAATCATTGTAATGTTTCTTTCTGAACAGAGACATTCTTTTTCCCTTCTTAGAGAAGTCCTTAACAAAGAAGAAAAGAAGAAAAAAAAGGAGCACTCTTTTATTGGTGTTTAAGGTAAGCATTTAGGTTACTCCTATTTTACTGATTTATTTTGACTGTATAGTATAATAATTGAAATAGCGGTTTTGGAGTCAAATATACTTGGGCCATTATTGGCTCTGACATTTACAGGGTGTCTTTGGACAATTTTTGAAACTTTATTGATCTTCAGTTCCTTCATCTGTAACATGAGTATAATACTATATTGATTAAATAAAATAATATACTTAAAATACTTAGCACAGAGCCTGTTAGCTGGCTGTGGTGACGCACACCTGTAATGTCAGCTACTTAGGAAGCCGAGGCAGGCAGGGAGCCGAGGCTCACTTGAGCCCAGGAATATTAGCCCACAGTGAAAAACATAGGGAGACTGCCTCAGAAAGAAAGAAAGAAAGACAGACAGGGAAAGATTTTTATATTTCTATTGGCACTGTCAAAATAATTTATAATTAATTGTATTTTAATGAAAAAAAAAAACCTAACGGATGTTAAAAATACTCTACTATATAACCCCCCCCAAAATAAGTCTCTAAATGAACAACAACAAAAAATAGGATCTTCTACAAAATTAAGCTGATCTCTAGCAAAATCTTCCTGTGTTTGAAAATATTCTGACACTAATGATGAGGCCCAAAGCAGTGGTTCACAGCTGTAATTCTAGCATTCGGGAAGGCTGACGGAAGAGGATCTTTTAAGCTCAGGAGTTCAAGAACACCTTTATAGCAAGAGCAAGACCCTGTCTCTACTAAAAATAGAACAATTAGCTAGGAATTGTGGTGGGTGCCTATAATTCTAGCTACTCAGGAGGCTGAAACAGGTGGTTCGTTTGAGCCCAGGAGTTTGAGGTTGCTGTGAGTTAAAATGAGGCCACGGCACTTTAGCTTGGGCAACAGAATGAGACCCTGCCTTAAAAAAAAAAAAAAAAAAATCAAATGATGCAAATGAGAGCCAGATAGCAGAAGGAGCCTATTATTAGATTGTCAGTCTGAAGCCTAAGTTGCCTACAGAAACCCTCTTTAGATGTGGGCATGTCCATCATGTGACAGGAACATGGGAGAACTTAAAAGAGAATACAGGTATAGAATGGAAGCTGGGAGCCTTCAGTTGGTATGCTTAATGTTTCATTGGTCATTGGTTGGGACTCCAGCTTTCACTTGGGAAAGTAAATTTTTAAAGAAAGAAAAGAATGCTTCTTTGGAATTTGAAGACAGGATTCTATGAAAACTGGTGAAGACTCATTTTGTTTTAACTATCAAAGTGCAATCACTGCAGGAACGTTTTTGCCCATATAACAGTTTTCACTGTACAAACGGCCGTGGGTGTTGATAAGATGGGCCCACGGCAGGACTCAGGCAAGCCCAGCTCCAGCTCCTCTCAAAGGTCCTTTGTCACATGCTGCCTTCTCAGGGGAATCCTCTCTGACTACTGTGCCTGCCTGAGAAGGTCCCCAGTTATCTTCCATTATAGTGCCTTCTTTGTTTCCTTCTGAACACTTATCACCACATGTAATCATTATATTCACTTCGCTATTACTTCATCTTTGTCTGCTCTACAAGAATGCAAACTCCACCAGAGCAGAGATCTTGTGTGACTTTTTTTTAACCATGGTATCCAGTGTTTGGCACGTAATAGATGCTCAGTAAACATCTATTGAATGAATGAATGAATACACTTATTTTATTCAGGCTGGGAATGTACTTTGCTTTTCCTCTTCAAGTAAATGTCTTTCTTTCTTTCTTTCCTTTTTTTTTTTTTTTTTTTTTTTTTGAGACAGAGTCCTGGTTTGTCACCCTGGGTAGAGTGCTATGGCATCAGCCTAGCTCACGGCAACTTCAAACTCTTGGGCTCAAGCGATCCTCTTGTCTCAACCTCCCAAGTAGCTGGGACTATAGGCAACCTCCGTAACACCCAGCTAGTTTTTCTATTTTTAGTAGAGATGGGTTCTTGCTCTTGCTCAGGCTGCTCTCAAACTCTTGAGCTCAAGCAATCCACGGGCCTCGGCCTTCCAGAGTGCTGGAACTCAATTTATTTCACTGGCATGGACACACCATGAAAACCTGTTTTTTGGTGTTAAACAAAGATCATTTGAGGTCTATGAGTTTTCCAGTGGCCCTCCTAACCTACTTTGACCTTTCTCCTCTCCTATTTTGGATTTGCGCTGTGTTTTCTTGCTTGTTTTTCGAAGTTTGACAAGAAGAGAGAAGTTCATCCAGGCCCTTGGTAAAGGCAGGAAACGTTCCTAGGCAGCATTGCCTGGATGCCCACCTCTAACAGATAGAGACTGGCATTATCAGGGAGCCTAAACAGAGCATTTGATCGCACTCCTAACTAGAATTGGCTTTGAAACGAGCAAGGAGTGGTGAGAGCTGAGGGAACGGAGACACACCTCTATTTCTTCGTCTGTCCTGTACCCATTCATCCGTCCCTTCTCTCATTAATTATTGTGTTTACTGAGCTAGATCAGAACTGTTCTCAATGTTTCGTACATATCAACTAATTTAATCATTGCAGTTACTATGAGGTTAGGGACTGTTATTACCTCCGCTTTATAAATGAGTAAACCGATAAGCACTTACTAAGCATCTTCACTGAGGGGTGTTGAAGGAGGAGCTGACAATCATTACAGAGTCACATCATGTAGTCACAAAAAGACTGATAACTTCCCAAATCCTTTTTGACACATAATTATAACGAAGAAGTATTTAAGCAAAATTACATGGACTGTCTTAGAATTATGGAGAGTGCTATTGCCAGATAAAGTACATGCATTTTAGGATGAAGTCAGCACTAAACAGGAAAAATAAGCAAAGTGCTGTGGCTGCAGGAAGGAAGCTGCGGGAGTGGAAAGAACATGGTGCTGGGGTTGGAGAAACTTGACGTTGAATCAGGTCTGTTCCTCGTGAGTTCTGGGATCTTTGGCAAAGAGCCTGACCTTCACTTTCTCTGAAGGGAGGGTGATGAAGCATCTTGAAGCCTTCTGAGCTCCCCAGGTTGAGCAGGGTGCCCCCCTCGGCCTCTCTATCGCTGTCTGCAATGTCTCCAAATCATTTGCCACAGGAAACTACTCTTGACATGACGGACCCTCTCTTCCCCTGACAACTCCTCAGAGCTGTCAATATCTGGGGATGCTCCCCACCTGCACCAGGACCTGCGCGAACCCCTCACTTCTAGTTAAATCTGGGAATGGCTCTTTAGTTCTCAGCTCAGTCACTTTCCAAGGAAGCCTGCCCTGGCCCTTCCTCACCCCCCATTCTACCACCATCCCTTCCCCTCAAAGTTAGGACAGTTTCCTTCTCATAAATATTTCTGTATTGACTTCCTTCGGAATGCTCTTCTTTGTTTGTAATTGTCCATGTGTCATCATGGATTATAGTGGATATTTGATAATATAAATATTCCCCCCACAAACACATAGGCCTCAATAAAGCAAAGGCAGGAAGATACAGTTCACCAGTAGATTACCCAGGCCTGGGGAGTCCTCATGGACTATAAGGGTCTTGAAAGAGGTAAAAGATTTCTGTGGCCATTAAAACTGTGGAATACTAGTCTAAGATATGTTAGTTCATGTTTTGTTTAAGGAAAATTGAGTGGTCCTAGGCCGGGTGTGATGGCACTCATCTGTAATCCCAGCACTCTGGGAGGCTAAGGCAGGTGGATTGCCTGAGGTCAGGAGTTGGAGACCAGCCTGAGCAAGATCAAGAAAAAAAAAAAAATAGCGTGTTGTGGCAGTTGCCTGTAGTCCCACTTTATCGGGAGGCTGAGTCAAGAGGATCACTTGAGCCCACGAGTTGCTGTGAGCTATGATGCCACACCACTCTACTGAGGGTGACAAAAATGAGACTCAATCTCAAAAAATAAAATAAAATTGAGTAGTCCTATATAGTTTTCAACTAAGAGTGATTTTTTTTTTAACACGCTATGAAAATGTTTTAATGGTGGTGTCTTTACAGAGTGTGTTGTTGAGACAGAAAGAACAACAAGGGCCAACCAAGGGTGATTTTATTTCTTCCCCCAGCTCCTGGGACAAGCATCAATGTCTGGGAACTTTTTTTTTTTTTTTGAGACAGAGTCTCACTATGTCACCCTCAGTAGAGTGCTATAGCGTCATAGCTCACAGCGACCTCAAACTCTTAGGCTTAAGCATTCGTCTTGCCTCAGCCTCCTACAGGTGCCCGCCACAATGCCCAGCTATTTTTTGGTTGCAGTTGTCATTGTTTAGCTGACCCAGGCTGGGTTCGAACCCACCAGCCTCAGTGCATGTGGCCGGCACTGTAACCACTGTGCTACGTGTGCCGAGCCGAAACATTTTTTTTTTTAAGAGACAGGATCTTGTGCTGTTGCCAGGCTGGAGTGCAGTGGCATGATCATAGCTCACTATAGCCTTGAATTCCTAAGCTCAAGCTGTCCTCAGGCCTCAGCCTCCCTATTAGCTGGAGTCAAGGTGTGCACCACCACACCTGCCTAATTTAAACAATAATTTTTTTTGTCAATCCCAATTCTTGCTATGTTGCCCAGGCTTGTCTCAAACTCCTGGCCTCAAGCAATCTTCCCACCTTGGCCTTCCAAAGTGTTAGGATTACAAGTGTGAGCCACTGTGCCTGGCTTTTGGGAACATATTTTATTGTCAGGACTTGGGGATGGTGCTGGCATCCAGTGAGTACAGACTAAAGATATTGCTAAACAGCTTCCCAGACACAGGACAACACCCCCAGCCCAAAATCTCAGCAGTGCCGAGCGTGAGAAACCTTGTTCTACCTGTAGAATAAACAAAGCTAGACCCAAAGCGTGAGGTTTATCACAGGGCCCTGAGCCTCCCTTTCAAGTTTTTTTTTTGAGATAGAGTCTTACTATGTCACACTGTGAGACAGAAAGAACAAGGGCCAACCAAGGGTGATTTTATTTTTTCCCCCAACGCCTGGGACAATCAGCAATGTCTGAGAACATTTTTTTCTTTTTTTGAGACAGAGTCTAAACTATGTCACCCTTGGTAGAGTGCTGTGGTGTCACAGCTCACAGTAACCTCAAACTCTTGGGCTTAAGCCATTCTTTTGCCTCAGCCTCCCAAGTAGCTGGGACTACAGGTGCCCACCACAATGCCCAGCCATTTTTTGTTGCAGTTGTCGTTGGTGTTTAGCTGGCCCAGGTGGGGTTTGAACCCCATAACCACTGTGCTACAGGCGCCAAGCCTCAAGCCCCTCTTTATAATCTCCAACACTGGTTAAGACATACCGGTATGAATAAATACTTGTGAAATGGATTTAGATCTTGAAAAAATAACAGTTAATTGTTAAATTCAGGGCAAATGTTGAAGGAAAATTTACCAAATATAAGAAGGAAGAGGAAGTACTTTCCTCTCGGGCGGTGGAGGTTCAGTCTCTTCAGACACGTCCTCTTTAAAAGGCTCTTCTCTGATAAGGACCAATTTTTGCTTCCACGGAAGGACAGATGAAACTTAATCCACCATTTCATTTTATTTATTTATTTTTATATAGTGATTTTTAATAGATTGAATCCAGTTAATTAAATAGAATTAAAGAAGATAATCAAATAGAAGAAATTGCCAAGAAAATATAACTAAGAGAATTAAGTATTGTTTAAATGCTGAATTAGGCTGGGTGAGTTGGTTCACGTCTGTAACCCTAGCACTCTGGGAGGCCAAGGCAGGTGGATTGTCTGAGCTCAGGGGTTTGAGACCAGCCTAAGCAAGATCCCATCTCTAAAAATAGCCAGGCATTATGGTGGGCACCTGTAGTCCCAACTACTCAGGAGGCTTGAGGCAAAAGGATCACTTGAACCACAGAGTTTGAGGTTGCCGTGAGCTATGACACCACAGCAATCTACCGAGGGCAACAAAGTGAGACTCTCTCTCATAAATTAATAAATAAATAAATGAATCAATGAAATTGTTTTAACTACTCATTCCTTTGAAAATATATTGTTAAAATATCAATTTTTTTCCCAAAAGCCCTTCAGGTCATTAAGTTACCATGCGTTTCTGTGGAAAGTGCAGGCTGTTCATATATATGTCTGGAATTGAACCCAGTGGGCCTCCAGTTATGTTTTAGTGACATTTCACATAAGGATTATATTCCTCGAAATCACAGCTTTCAGATACAAAAGCTGAAACAGCCTCTTTTGAATAAACAATGATGGAAAAGAAGCTGTTAGAATCCAGTGTCAAAAGGAAAGAGCATTCACAGTCTCACCACTACCTCCTCTTCTCCAAGTTCCTGATCTCTTTACTGTGTGGCTGTTTTGGTTTTTATTCTGGTACTTATTGTTTTGTGGTT
>CAUYPK010148001.1:0-52070 GCA_963574355.1 Loris lydekkerianus
CCTCTACCTAGATACAGCCAATGTGGTACCATGCCACTGGCCCGACCCTGTCACTCACCTCTTCCCCCGCCTTCTTTCCCTGCCCCTTCTCCACAATAAAAAAAATAAATAAATTATAAAAAAAAAAAAAAAAAAAAAAAAAAAAAAAAGAAAGCAGTAGATAGGGGATTTGAAATTAGTTCTGAGTCCACGTCTTTGTTTCACTACTCTGAGGTCAGTGGGTACACACAGAATTGAGCTGTAATTAAAGAACATAGCCATCTCTTTGGTCTAACCTTGTCCGGTGCTGTCTGGCAGGTAGGTGCCTGAGGAAATTATACCAGTTACAATGAGAAGTTTGAAACATGGAAAGGAAAACAGTATTACAAAGTTTTAACCTTTTAATAGGACAGGAGAGCCCACAGACTGTTGAAGTTCTCAACATATGAGAAGTTACAAATCAAAAAGATCACAGAACAAAGGCTACAGACCAGTCACAAAGGAACAAATACAAACAGAGCTGTTGAGTATTAGAAAGTGGAAACAAGGAGCCATCACATTTTAATGATCACATCAGCAGAGATCAGAAAGCTGGCATTGGCAGAGAAACGGGCACATCTGTACACTGGCAGTGGGAAGAGAAGCCGGCCCCGCCCAGGGTCATACATGCCATGATTCTACTAGCCACCTGGTATAACAGTGAGGAATTCAGGTTTTAACTTTATTTAATTTTAATTAATTTAAACTTTAATTTTAATTTAAATAGCCAAACATGGCTATTAGCACAGTTCCAGCCTTTCTAGAGGATAATCTGTCAAATGTAGGTGGACCTTACAAATACATTCACTTGTGCCCCTTTAATTTGACTCAGCAGAGGTTCTCCTGAAGAAATAATTACAGATGTTACATGAAAACTTAGCTATAAAGAGGCAGTATTTTATTTACTTCACTTTTTTCAAGTGATGTTTCTCTTCTTTTACTCATTTTAACTAAAAAATAAAACCTTCACATAATATAAAATTCAAATAGTACAAGAGGGAATACAGTAAAAAAGTCTCCCACACAGGCTGGGTTCCAGTCCTCTCCCTCAGAGGCAGTAAGAGATTGGGGGTCAGTGTGAGAGTGGGAGTGTATCAGGGATCAGAGGTACTGAGTCAAGCCCATACTAACATACTAGGAGGTCCAATAATTAAGTTCACAGACTCATCCCAGAAAAAGTGCTACCTCATTGCTGAGTATCACTCTGGTCACCTCTGAAGTCCTCCCCTTGGGAAGCTGTGCACTGATGCCAGTGCTTACTCCCCCCTCAAAGCAATTTTGAAACTCTTTTTCCAAAATGACTATCAGAGCTGTCGTACGGCACACAAAAACATACAACAATAATGAACAATAATGAATGTACTCAGCAGGACACCAGCCACCACACATCAACAGGACTACTGCGTATCAGTGAGACCCTGATATGCCAAGGTTATGAGATTTCCTTTTTTTTTTTTTTTGGAGACAGAGCCTCACTCTTTTGCCCAGGCTAGAATGCCAAGGCATCAACTTAGCTCACAGCAACCTCAGACTCTTGGGTTCAAGAGATACTCCTGCCTCAGCCTCCTGAGTAGCTGGGACTATGGGTATCTGCCACAATAGCCATATTAATTTTTCTATTTTCAGTAGAAATGGGGTCTTGCAGTAACTGGTCTTAAACTACTGAGCTCAAGCAATTCTCCCACCTCAGCCTCCCAGAGTGTGAGCCCCTGTGCCTGGCCCAAGGTTATGAAATCTTACGAAGTTGTTTGTACAGTGCTGACAACCTAAGGGCATAGTGGCAAATTTGGAACTTAATTGTCAGACTTACGATGACAGCTCTGATGTACATTCCAGAAAAAAGATTTCCAAAATTACTGTGAAGGGTATATACTAGGCACCAGCATTGGTGCACAGCTGCCCCAGGGGAGTACTTCAAAGATGACCACAGTGATATTTAGCAGTGAAGGAGTAGTCCTTTTTCTAGGACAAGTTCTTAAACTTAATCGTCAGACCCTGTATATAGCTGTATTTGCCCCGCTTTTCTTATGCTAGTGGCAGCACACTCTTGGGGAATAATTCTGTATTCACCTAGATTCACACTGCTTTTAATGGCTGTGTAATAATCCACTGAATATGTCATGACTTATTTAAATAGTCTTTGGTTCCAGACTTACACGCTATTTCCAAAAGGCAGCATTCCATACTCACGATCACCATAGTTTTTGGATTTTGCATCCCATTGATAAAGCATTTTTGAATATATAACTAATATATGCATATTTACTTATTCATGAGTTATACCCATATACTACTCTATTATTTAATTATAAACACATATGAAAAAGAAAATCAAAGATGAAAATTATCAAAAAATATCAAATGAATTACATTTCTATGAAAATATTAACATCAGAAATAATGAAATTGAAAAATTATTGAATATTGGATAAAATACTAAATTTAAGGGCTATCTCCAAATTCAGTTTATCTTGGCCATTTTTTTTTTTTTTTTTTTGGAGACAGAGTCTCATTCTGTTGCCCAGGCTAGAGTGCCTTGGCCTTAGCCTAGCTCACAGCAACTTCAAACTCCTGGGCTCACGTGATTCTCCTGCCTCAGCCTCCCCAGTAGTGGGAATACAGGCATGCACCATCAAACCTGGTTAATTTTTTTTTTTCTTTTGAGCAGAGTCTCAAGCTGTCACCCTTGGTAGAATGCCACGGTGTCACAGCTCACAACAACCTCGAATGCTTAGGCTTAAGCGATTCTCTTGCCTTAGCTTCCCAAGTAGCTGGGAGTACAGGTGCCCACCACAATGCCTGGCTATTTTTCTGTTGCAGTTGCCATTGTTGTTTTAGCAGGCGTGGGCTGAGTTCGATCCTGCCAGGCTCAGTGTATGTGGCTGGTGCCCTAACCACTGAGCTACAGGCACTGCCACACCTGGCTAATTTTTAAATTTTTTATAGAGACAGGGTCTTGCTCTGTTGCCCAGGCTGGCTTGGTTTTAAGCTATCCTCAAGTGATCCTCCGGTGTCAGCCTTCCAAAGTGCCAGGATTATAGGTGTAAGCTACCATGCCCAGTTAATAATGTATCAATTTTTAAGTTCCTTGTTGTAGGGTGTTCCTTTATTCCCCGTAAAAAATCACCAGGAGTGTTGATCACTATGTAAGCTTCAGGTTCCACTTCACCCAGATCCATTGGTTTGTTGGTGCCAATAATTCAACCACTTTTACAGATGTGATCAATAGAGTTCACTGGGAAAAATTGCCACATCCTTGTAAATAAAGAAGTTATCATAGGGTGGTGCCTGTGGCTCAGTGGGTAGGGTGCCAGCCCCATATACTGAGGGTGGTGGTTCGAACCCGGCCCTGGCCAAACTGCAACAGAAAAATAGCCTGGCATTGTGGCGGATGCCTATAGTCCCAGCTACTCGGGAGGCTGAGGCAAGAGAATCACCTAAGCCCAGTTGCTATGAGCTGTGATGCCATAGCACTCTACTGAGGGCAATAAAATCTCTTAAAAAAAAAAAAAAAGAAAGAAAAGAAAAGTTATCATAAAGAAGGTTTTTATTTGGAAGAAACTATAGGCTAATGGGGTAAAGTGGGTGTTAACTCACCTGGGGAGCAGATAACTGACTCCTTCAGTAGCTTGGCTTTCATTGTCACCTGTTTAAAAATATAAAAGCAAACACCTTACTTTCCATGTGCCTATTATAGGTTGAGTACCCTATTTCCTGTAAGGTCTATGTGAATGAGTAGAGGTCATTGAATGTTAGGCCTGAAAGATCCCTAGTCATTCACACAAGCCATTAATTTAACCAACAAGGAAACTGAGGCCCTGAGAGATTAAAGGGCTTGCTCTAAAAGACCCAGATCAAGAGACTCAGATCCCCTGAGTACTTCAAGTTCAAGACAGTTCCATTACATTGATACTAGGTTGCCTTTTAAAATAAACTAGTTTCAAACAGGCCATTTATTTCAAAGTAAGAATTTCCAGAAATTGAGCATCTTTCTTCACTGGAGAATATTTATTAGTAAGTATTATAATCAGTGGGGATAATGACATTTATGCTAACGATGTTATGGTCTCTTTTTCTTTCCACACTAGAAAGAAACCCTAAGGGCACATCACTTGACACTAGAGGAAGATTCCTTTGGTACAATGGGGCAGCTGGACCCAAGAACCATGACACTCTTACCATATTTGAATGCAGCTCCACAGAAATAAATAATTTTTGTTTGGCGGCAGCTATTTTTTTCTTTATATAACAGTATCACATTGTACGAGTATGTCTCACTCCACAGCTAGCTTTTTTCATTTAACAACATTTTTTAGATGTATGTATAGGTTCCCCCTTTAAAAATAACGATAAAATTTATGGAATGTTTAGACTTTAAATGTACAACCTGATGAATTCTGACCAAAAAAATAGGTGACCAACATCATAATCAAACTATAGAACATTCCTAATATTCCAGAAAGTTCCCTTGTGCCCCTAACTCAATCTCTACCATGCCACAACCACTGTTCCAATTAATATTTTATATTTTTAAAACTATGGGATAGGCTTGGCGCTCACTGTTCCAATTAATATTTTATATTTTTAAAACTATGGGATAGGCTTGGTGCTTGTAGATCAGTGGTTAGGGGCGCTGGCCACATACACTGGGGCTGGCGGGTTCAAACCCACCCAGACCTGCTAAACAACAATGACAACCACAACAGCAACAACAAAAATAACTAGGGCTCGGCGTCTGTAGCTCAAGCAGCTAGGGGGCCAGCCACATACACCGGAGCTGGTGGGTTCGAATCCAGCCTGGGCTGGCCAACCAATAATGACCACTACAACCAAAAAATAGCTGGGTATTGTGGGGGGCGCCTGTAGTCCCAACTACTTGGGATCTCAGCCAGGAGAATTGCTTAAGCCCAAGAATTGGAGGTTGCTGTGTTGCCATGGCACTCTATCTAGGGTGATAGCTTGAGACTCTGTCTCAAAAAAAAAAAAAAAAAAAAAGAAGAGCCCAGTGTTGTGGCGGGTGCCTATGGTCTCAGTTACTTGGGAGGCTGAGGCAAGAAGATCACCTAAGCCCAAGAGTTTGAGGTTGCCCAAGAGTCCAAGAGTTTGAGGTTGCTGTGAGCTGTGACACTACAGCACTCTACTGAGGGCGACATAGTGAGACTCTGTCTAAAAAATATATATATATATATATTTTAATTAGTATTTAAAGTAATACTTAATTACTTATTTTTTCAAATAGTTAATTACCCCCAATGCATTTAGCAAACCATCCTTTCTCCATTTATTTAAAATATCAACTTTTTGACTCCATGCCGGTACCTCAGTGGTTAAGGGTGCTGACCACATGCACAGAGGCTAGCAGGTTCAAACCCCGCCCAGGCCTGCTAAACAACAATGGCAACTGCAGCAAAAATATAGCCAGGTGTTGTGGTGGGCGCCTGTGGTCCCAGCTACTTCGGAGGCCGAGGCACGAGAATCACTTGAGCCCAGGAGTTTGAGGTTGCTATGAGCTGTGACGCCACCATACTCTACGGAAGGTGACAAAATGAGACTCTGTCTCAATAACGTAAAATAAAATAAAATAATCAACTTTCTTAAAGTTATGTTACACTGTATGTGTGGGTTATTTTTCTATACTTTTCTATTCTATTAATCCATGTATATATTCTTGAATCAAAATTTCACTGCTCTCATGGAATTTGAAAGCAAAACCTCAGAAAGCATGATCATTACAAGTTAGAGTTACGCAGATGGTATTCAATCTGCGTTTCCCCTCTAGGTTCTCAGCTAAGTAAGATAGAGCAATTTTCGGTCTTTCTCCATCTCATGTATTACCATCTATAATATGTGGATAATACTAATACTTCTAGCATCTGAGGGATGTTTTAAGTTTGAAATAAGCGCTTAGCATGATACAGAAGAGCTGATTTGCTTTCCATTCACACAACAGGCACAATTAGAGAAAACACTTAATAATTGCTTGGAAACACTCTTTAATTTCATTTCTCACTTTCCTTTCTCTCTATAGATGATGTTGCTTCCTATAATGTAAACAAATTGAAGTTATCCATTATGAGCTCTGATGACTTCCAAATTTCCCAACTTGAAAATCTGATTGCACCATCACATATGGTGCAAATTAAAAGAAAAAATTAAAGATAAATCTTTCTTTTATCCTAATTTAAAGAAATTATTGTCCTTTCCTTGAAGCAAAATCTACCACTTGAATTCTCACAGAATTATGCTCCATATTAATTAATTTCCTTTGCTTTCAGCTTCAACTTCCCCCTGTCCATCATATATAAACTATAAACTTTCAAACGTGGCTCAAGTCATCTCTTATCTAAAAGATGATCTTCGAGGCCCAGAGTGCTGGCTCAATCCTGTAAACATTGTCCTCCAGGAGTCTGAGGTGGGAGGATCCCTTAAACTCAGGAATTTGAGAACAGCCTGAAAAACAATGAGACCCTGTCTCTACAAAAAATAGAAAAATTAGTTGGGTGTCATGGCAGGTACTATAGTCCCAGCTACTCAGGAGGCTAAGGAAAGAGTATTGCTAGAAACCAGGAGTTTGAGGTTGCTGTGAGTTAGGCTGATGCCATGGCACTCTAGCCTGGGGCAACAGATAAATCTTCCCTTTATCTTAGCTCTTCTATTCCACTTGGAGAGTATCTCCTCGTTCTCTTTCTCTTTCTCCAAATGTTCCTTCACTATATGAGGACAATGTTCTTCCTATACTTTTCTGGCTCTTAGTCCTTAATGTAACTGTTTCTCAACATCTTGTCCTTGCCACATTCTACCTTGGTATCTCATCCCATCGTCTCAGCAATACCTTAGAAATGTTTAACGTATGTCTCTGGCCATGATCTCTACCTTGGAATGCCAGTCTCACAGAAATTGACCACATTAACAACGGACCCTCAGATCTGAACAGTACTTCATCTGAATAACAATCAGCACAGCAGGTACCAGGCATCATACACATCTCTAAAAACGTGTGTGTGTGTGTGCATGTGTATGCATACTCCTTACCGCAGCCATGTTAGGTAAGTGTATCGTTATTATCCCCATTTTACAGAATCTGAGGCTCAGAGAGAATAAATGTCAAAGGTTAAAAGGTTAGTAAAAAGCTGGATCCAGCAAGCAGGGCTGTAAAGTCTTGGTTCTCAATCACTATAACTAATGATCACTTTTTTAAGCCAAATCTCTCATTTTATAGATGAAGAAATAGGCAAGGGCTTGGTCTGCTATGCTACATTGCTTTCCTCTTTAACCACCATTAAATACAGTGGTCTACTACACAAACGAAACAAACCTAAACTAAACTCATAAAATTCTCTCTTAAAACTTCTATCTTTTCCCTCCTTTTCTAAACAGCACCATTGTCCCAGTCCCTGAGGCTTAAACCTAAGACTCAATTTCTGGACTTTTTTCTGGCTCTCCAACCTGCTGCCAAGTTCTTCACATCATCAACCCATCTGCTCCCTTCTCTCAGACCTCCACCACCTATATCAGTCCTTCATTGTCAGCTGACACAGATAATGTAACAGCCTTCTAACAGGTTCCTAAATTACTTATTAATAGTTCCTTTAGAATAATATTCCCAAGCCAGAGCTCTGATCAAATACCTTTGATGGCTCTTCATGGACAATAAAACAAAGTGTTCAATTCTCTGCCTGACATGCAAGAAAACCTATAATCTGGTTTTATTCTCTTTCCAGGATGTATACTTCATTTCAGCAGAACTAAACAGCTAATGCTCCTGCAGATTGTTCTGCCCTGTACTTTTGCCTACCATTGTCTGAGACAGCTTTCCTTTTTCCATAAAATTTCTCCTTAAATATGTCTGTCCAGACTCCAAAATTCTTCAAAATGCTCTGAAATTTGACTTTCTTTCTTTCTTTTTTTTTTTCAGACAAGAGTCTCACTGTGTCACCTCCAACTCTTTTGGGGCTTAAGCAATTCTGTTGCCTCAGCCTCCCAAGTAGCTGGGATTACAGGTGCTCGCCATAATACCTGGCTATTTTTTGGTTGTAGTTGTCATCGTTCTTTGGCGGGCTGGGGCTGGATTCAAACCCGCCAGCTCTGGTGTATGTGGCTGGCGCTCTAGCCACTTGAGCTACAGGCACCGAGCCAATGTGGCTTTCTTCTTGAAAATTTCCCTCATGTTCAGATTTCCATAACCCAAGGCACATATATAACTCTCTGATACCTCAAAGTCATGACATAGGCTTTCATATACATTTTCCCTTTTATATGAAGGACTAATATACTAAATATATATTAGTATATTTTCTTATAACCAAATATATTCCTAATCCCAGAATCCTGTCCAATAAATTCCAATAATATGTGCAGATGAAGTATCTTAGAGAATCTTTCATTTACTATTGATTTTCTAGTATTAGAAGATAAGAGTTTACTAATCCAATGTCTACTGCTATGTTGTCAAAAACCAAGCTTCCTGTTTTTATAGTCACTGACTTGGTTTGAGAATACATGGTAGAGAATTATGAATACAGCAGGCATTACAATTTGGCCTATCTACCACACTTAGAATCTGAGACCTTCAGATCATCAGCATCAAACAAAGGAATTGATGCAATGCCACTACTGCCATCTTGGAGCCATAGCTTTTTTTCTGTCATTTAAAAGGCAACTTAGAACTGACAACATGTTCATTAGATAGAAGCAAAGCACAGTCAGTTCCAATTCTGTGTGGTCCAGCATTTAGCATTGTAGCCTCTGTGCCAAGTCCATGTCTCCTGGTGTCATAAGATTGGCTTTACAAAAAATATTAAGTACAAGTAATTCTTAAGAATTACTCATTAGTTTTCAATCTCAGGAGGAGGCATGCACATGGCAGGTTATGGCAGAATATTTTGTGGGGCAGTGTCTCTGACTAATGAGAGCCTGCCACTTCAGGAAACCGAAGTCACCCTTCAGCGAGGACAGTCATCACCAAATCTATTTCTATCCTCCAGAGCTGGATGACTCCAATAAAAGGGGCACTGATTTATTGTTAAAATGTTTAATGTTACTCTCTTATAAAACACATAATGAATTTTTCAGTTACTCAAACCTCGTCTGCTTTCACATCACATGTATGTTTGTGATAAGCTACATTTAGGACTTTTTCTAGTGTCTTCTTGGCAGAAGACATGTATTCCTACCTAGGTCTCACACAGATGAGGCCTCTCTTCTTCAGGTTCTGAGCAACTAATAATGTGGGCCACCAGCTTGCGTAGGCTTTTGTATAACACCATATCCACATGTGTATTAATAGCAACATGATTATGGAATTGTTTCCACTATGTTCTGATTCTATGTAGAAAACACTTTATAACTCTTCTTAATGCTCAAATTTATCTTCAAAATTCTCATGAAATGGCGGCACCTGTGGCTCAGTGGGTAGGGTGCCGGCCCCATATACTGAGGGTGGCAGGTTTAAACCCGGCCCCGGCCAAACTGCAACAAAAAAGTAGCCGGGCATTGTGGTGGGTGCCAGTAGTCCTAGTTACTCGGAGGCTGAGGCAAGAGAATTGCCTAAGGCTAGGAGTTGGAGGTTGCCGTGAGCTGTGATGCCACAGCACTCTACCAAAGGTGATAAAGTGAGACTCTGTCTCTAAAAAAAAAGTTCTCATGAAATAGTGACCCTATAATTTTGTCTAGGTATCATGAATTAGGGTAGAATGAATGAAAAAAACCAAACATAGGTTTCATTCCCTCTAGTAAAAATACTGATGAAAGTAACAAAATGTAACTAGCAAAATGAAAATTATAATACACAGTATAGAGGTAGGATCAATTCATAGTTACATGGTTACATATTTCTGTTCAATGTAAAGAATTTTCAAATTTGCTGAGGTCTATAAAATGTATGTTCATATTCCTGGCATCCTCAGATATGCAGTAATCTAGAAAATAAATGCTGAATACTCTAATAACCTTACATCATGTTTTTCAATTCTGGCTGTTAATAATATTTTTGGTATTACTCTAATAACAAAAACTGTGTAAATCATTAGCTGTATTTACTTTTGGCTAACTTTCCATTTGAATTTATCAGTCATTACAACTGAGAACTACTGCAGCTTTCAAATACAAAGTACCTATATACTTGAGTATAAGCCAAGTTTTTTCCGGCACAAAAACCAGAACTCGGCACAAATTTTGTGCCGAAAAAACTCGGCTTATACTTGAGTATATATGGTATATTCTGTTACCTGAACATTAAATAAACCATGTAAAAAAATGTTTCCAACTGGTAGAAAGTAATGCTGTTCATTCTTATTATTTCTCAAATATCTTTCAACTTTTCCCTGGATTCTGTTTAGATAGAAAATTATTAAGAGATAATAACTGTAGGGCGGTGCCTGTGGCTCAAAGGAGTAGGGCAGTAGGAGTATATGCTGGAGGTGGCGGGTTCAAACCCAGCCCCGGCCAAAAACTGCAAAAAAAAAAACTGTATTCATCTTAACCATTAAAAAATGAGGCCTTCCATAAGCTGACTGATTACCTCCATAAGTAATGTGGAAAGCCATTTATTGGGAGAAAAAAATTCTGCCAACAGACAACTGTGCAGATACAGTTAGTCCATCAGTGAATACTGTAACATTTCAACATACACACTTATTCACCCATCTTTCTTTCTTTTTAAAGGTTTTCCAAAAATTTTAGGACAAGAAAGCAATTTGAAATTGCATTAATACTTATTAGAACCATTGGTTCTAACAAGTTTAAACAAATCTTATTTCTAAATCGATATTTATTAAAGCAGGGAAATAAGCCAGACAGGCTTTTGTACTGACAGTTTGGGACTTTGGCCTCAGCTCTTGAGAAGGTGGCTAATTCTATACTACTTTAGATGAGTTATTGCCAATTGCTGCTATGTGAATTTAGTCAAAATTCAAACTTTGCACTTCGCTTTCCCCTATGTGTGTCCAATGTCACTGCCAGTGATACCTGTCACTCTACCGATTATAAGGGCTGAAAAGAATCCAGGCTATGCAGCATCTCATTCTTCCCTCTCTGCTGTTCTGTTTGCTCCTCTTCAAGCTGGGTCTTTCGTAAAACACAACTGAACTGGACAAAGGAGGATATTCTCTGGTCAAAAGCCTCCATGTACTTGTTACTTCTTGACTAGAACATTCAAAATCAGCTCTCAAGGCCCTTGGACAGGCGAAAATAGGCAGGCAAGAATATGAGTACATTCTGGAAATGGCTCTCAAATTCCTCTGAAAAATAAAACTATCTTGTTGAAGGGACCGTCTGGCAAGTGTTTCAAGTAGATGGTGAATGCTTCAGCTGCCACCTGGACTTCTACTCAGTAGAACAGGTGAAAGAATGTGGAGCACAGGTTGAAAGTTAATTTGGAAGGGAGAATGGAAGGCAGAGGAGGAGGAAAAATGACGAGGAATGTGGAAGGGAGGTAAGCAACTGGAAGTGGTGTGACTGAGTGCACTGGGCAACAGCAACGTCTGTAGCCACTATGTGATGTATGGATTTTTTTTTTTAAAGAGGTAAGAGTCTCATTCTGTTGCCCAGGCAGGAATGCAGTGGTATGATCATAGCTAACAGCAACCTCAAACTTCTGGGCTCAAGTGATCCTCCCACCTCACCTCACCGTCCTAGCGTGTACAGGCATACACCATCACACCTGGCTAATTTTAAATTTTTGTAGAGACAGGGTTTTGCTCTGTTGCCCAGGCTGGGTTCTTTTAAACTAGCCTCAAGTGATCCTTTTCCCTCAGCCTCCCAAAGTGCCAGGATTACAGGTGTGAGCTACCATGCCCAGCTCCTAATGCATCCATTTTTAAGTTGCTTGTTATAGGGTGTTCCTTTATTTTCCCTACAAATTCACAAAGAGTGATCACTGTGTAAGCTTAGGTTCTGCTTCACCTAGATCCATTCCTGTTCATTGCAGTTTCTGGACGAATGGATCCTTTATGAGGAACTCGTACTAGTCAGTAAAAAGAAGATGCACAGGAGTCTGCACACAGGTAAGTGAAGAAGAGCTCAAGCCCTGAAAATTATGCAGGTGTTAGCAAGATTTTCAGACTCTCACAGGCTCTGCAATCACTGGTGGTCTTAGCCGATTAGCCTGAGTCTGAGAAGCAGGGTGGGTCCATCTGACGTCCACGTTATGACAGTATAACATAGACAGGGGGAAACAGTAATTTCTGTTTACTGTGTACATCCAGCCATATCACTTAACATTTGTGTGCTTCCAGATTTCCCACCTGAAAGAGCGTCTATCTTGAAAATTCATTACTCATCTAATGATGAGAGTTTGATTTTAAAATGGGAATTTCCATCAATCCAATTGCCTTCCTACCCAGCATTCCTGTTAATGTTCTTTTCCTGATAGTGATAAAAACTGCATTTTTGTTTTATATTTATTATTTTACATATTTCTGTGTATTTTAAAAAATATTTTATGATAAAAGAGAAAAGGTAATAAAAGAATATTAACTACTTTATGCCAATTTAAAGACTTTTCTTTTTTTTGGAGACAGAGTCTCACTCTATTGTCCTGGCATCACAGCTCAACAGCAACCTCAAACTCTTGGGCTCAAGTGATCCTCTTGCCTCAGTCTCCCAGGTAGCTGGGACTATAGGCAAGACCTCTTTAAAAAATAAATAACTAGAAAAAAGCAAGTGTTGATAAGGAAATAAAGACAGCAACTCTCATACAATTGGTAAGAATATAAAAAGGTACAGCCAAGAAATGTGGCAGTTTCTTAAAAAGTTAAACACAAATTTATGATATGACTCAATAATTCCACTTCTAGGAATCTACCCAAGAAATGAAAACATACATCCAACAAAGATTTGAATGCTAATGTTTATGGCAGCGTTGTTCCAATAGCTCCTAATTGGAAAGAATCCAAAAGACCAACTAGTAGAGAACGGATAAATAAAATGTGGTATTGTACAGTTAGGCAATATGGAGAAATGCACGGTTGCAGTGCCTTCATGAATGGGTTAATGCCATCACTGCGGGGCTGGTTAGTCATCACCGGTAGGTTCCGGGCACATACACTGACATAAAAAAATTTCAAAGGTAAAATGTTTTGTTTCTCTAAATTTCCAAAAGTAGTTTTTAAAATAAGGTAATGGACACATACCCTTAAAGCAGTACACAAGATCTTATGACACAAAACCAAGTACCTCACATCCACAGCAATCATTTTTGCTCACAATTCTTCCCAACGTCACAGGACCACAGCCATACATAGCTAAATAACACGTCTGTTGTGTATCAAATCCCGAATCCAATCTCCTTCTCACCTATACCAATAACCTCTGGTCCAAACTACCTTTGTCTTTTATGTGGACAACTGAAACAGACCCTTACTTTACCTGCCTTCATCTTCCCACATTTTCCCCATCAGTTTTTCTTCCACAAAGTACCATATATACCGTATACTCGAGTATAAGCCGAGTTTTTTCAGCACAAAATTTGTGCCGAAAAACCTGAACTCGGCACAAATTTTGTGCCGGAAAAAAACTTGGCTTATACTCGAGTATATACGGTAGTTAGAATGATTCTTTTATTTAAAAAAAAATAAACAAATTTTTTTTTATTGTTGTTTTTAAGACAGTCTCACTCTGTTGCTCAGGCTACAGTACAGTGGTATCAGCCTAACTTACACCAACTTCAAACTCCTGGATTCAAGGGATCCTCTTGCCTCAGCCTTCCAAGTAGCTGGACTATATAGTCACCTGCCACTGTGCCCAGTTAATTTTTCACAGTTTTAGTAGTGACAGGGTCTCACTCTTGCTCAGGCTGGTCTCCAACTCCTGAGCTTAAGGGATCCTCCCTCCTCAGCCTCTAAGAGTGCTAGGATTACAGGCACTGTAATCAGCACATCTGGCCAGAATGATTCTTTTAGATTACTGTCAAAATCTTCCAGTGCTTCCCCGTATCACTCAGGGTAAAATCCAAAATCTTCACCTTGGTCGAAACAGTCCCTGTGGTCTGTTCTTCCATTACTTCCTGGTCTCATCTTCAGCAATCTCCTCCCACTCATTTACTTTTAGCCAAAAACCTCTTTGCTGGACCTTCCACACCCCAAGTGTTCTCTTACCATAAACCCTTGACACGTACTGTTTCCTCAACCTGGAATGCTTGTGCTCAGACAACCTTGCTTGCTTCAGGCCTCTGAGCACACACTGCCTTCCGCAAGGGCCTTCCCCAGAGCCCTACTACAAGCTGCAGCTTCCATCAGTCTCTATCCTGTTACCCTGTTTTATTTTTCTTCATGTTTTTCTTCATATTACATGTTACTATCCGTGATTTTCTTTTTTTCTATACATTCAAGTTCTTTTTATCCTATTTCTCCACAATTTCTTTGGGCAACTGTCTTTGTTTACATGATTGCAGCTTAGATGCCGGCAAATTAGTATTCCAACACAGTGGAAGGGAAAAATAAATAAGATCTCTTATGAACACACATTACTTCAATTACGTTCCTCTGAAAAGAAATTAGTGATGTAGCCCTATTAGAGCTCGAGAGTCTTGGGGAGGCAGTGTCGCTGGGCACATGTGTGCCTGAGTCTTAATCTGTTACTAGAGAAAAAGAAGAGAACATATTTTGGTGAATAACATGCCATCGTCTTCCACAATTTGTACAGTTTAAAAACTGAAAAACTGTCTTTAAAATATATAAACTGTTTAAAATATGAAAAGCTATCATGTAACATATAACATAATTATGATCTAGTAAATACCATTCGCTCTTTTTTTTTTGGAGACGGAGTCTCAGTTGGTTGCACTTGGTAGAGCGCTGTAGCATCATGGCTCACAGCAACCTCAAACTATTGAGCTCAAGAGATCCTCTTGTCTCAGCCTCCCACATAGCTGGGACTACAGGTGCCCACCACAACACCCAGCTATTGTTTTTAGAGCCAAGGTCTCATTCTTGCTCAAGCAACCCACTCACCTCCGCCTCCCAGAGCGCTGTGTATGAGCCACCACGCCCGGCTAATACTGTTTACTCCTGACACAAGTACTATGCTATGATTCCATTTCTTGTACTATCTCAAGGACAATGTTCTCAGTATCAAATTCTTTTGCTCTATCACTATACTTTTTAGTATACTTAACTTTGGATATGCCTTTTTGTATGTGGCTTTCTGTTTTTTTTTGTTTGTTTGTTTTTTTCATGGAGTCCCCAG
The DNA here is from genome assembly GCA_963574355.1 of Loris lydekkerianus. Lineage (NCBI taxonomy): Eukaryota > Metazoa > Chordata > Mammalia > Primates > Lorisidae > Loris > Loris lydekkerianus. The sequence continues at coordinate 15,202 of CAUYPK010148001.1, forward strand.
CTGCCTTTTTTTTATTTATATGTGTATTTTCACGTTCTCAGCCATACTATCTCTGAAGACTCGGAAAAAAAAAAAAAAAAAATGAAGACTCCATCCCTCCCAGGGTCCCTATCATGCAGTTCTTATTTTCCTACTCCAACTCGGACTCACTGTTTTCCTAACATGCTAATGGCCTTGGAGTGCTGTAATTTTTGCTTATTTGTCCCTATGTTGCCCACTTTTTTAATTTATTCCTCTTGTTGCTAGAGTGCAACCTCAGGAGCATTTTTAAGAAAGGGTAGTACTAGTTCTCATCCCAGGTATCTACCACAATACTTGGTCTTGTCTAGATTCAGAATCATTTTTCCTTCAGAGCTGTGAAGGCACTGTCCCCTTGTCTCCCATCCCAGGCTCTGGTATTGCTGAGTGATCTGACGTCATTTCAATTTGCCAAATTTGAAAATGTTGTCTCTGTGTACGTATGTATTCTCAGTGTTCATAAATTTTCCCAGTACCTTTTCCATTTACAGTAAAACCTCAAGAAGTTGATCACCCAAGGAACTGTAACAAACTGGTCAATGTAAGAAATGAAGCCTACTGCACTGGTACATACATGTGGTGCATGTCCAGTCTATGAAAATTAGGTCAGCTTAAGAAGATGGTCAGTGTAGGGAGGTGGTCAGCTATGTAGTCTGCTGAATTTACTTGACTTGGGGTTTTTTTGAGACAGAGTCTCACTTTGTCCCCCTTGCTATAGTGCCATGGTGTTATAGCTTACAGCAACCTCAAACTTAAGAGATCCTCTTGCCTCAGCTTTCCCAGTAGCTCTTACTCAGGCTGGTCTTGAACTCTTGAGTTCAAGCAATCTGCCTGCCTTGGACTCCCAGAGTGCTAGGATTACAATTTACTTGACTTCAAAAGGCTCTTACAAAGTAGTCTTGGGTGTCCCTACATTATACAAAACTTTATTGTATTATTTAATGAGCACTGATGTTTCTTGTTTCTGTTTTCTCTGTCTCTCACGCTAAAATTCCTTCTAATCAGATCTAGACTTTTTTGGACTGATTCCCTGTGCTGCTTATCTTTTCCATAATATCTTAAAATTACATGTCTTTTTATTCTGCTCTCTTAGAGATTTTCCCAATGATAATTTTCTCTGCTTCATTTATTTGGATACTTATTTTTGTTCTGATTCTTTTTTCATGGCACCCTATCCTTGCTTTATGAATTCAATATTTCCTTGATGATTCTAAATGCTAGAAGGCTGGCACAATAAACTAATTTTGAAGGCTGAAATGAACTCATACTAGAAGGCTGCTATATCCCTACCAATTAATTAATCAATTAATAAAACACCAAAAAATTCTATAATATTCTCATTTAGGTATGAAAATGAAAGAATCCTAAATAAATTATTAACAAATAGTATTATTAAAAGAATAATTTTATATGAGCAATTAGAGTTCATCTTAAATATGCAAAGAAAGAACCTTGATAATATAGTCATCCTTATGAGGTCATATGCAAAAAATTATACAATCATTTCAAAGGTTTTAAAAAACCATTGTTAAAATTTTGCAACTATTCCTGAAAACAAGTGTAATAAACTGGAATTAAAAAACTCAAATTGAAGAAAGCTAAATAGAAAATTATATTGTATTTCAATGACTAATATTAAAATTAATGGTTGAATATTAGGTTTCCTTATTAAAACAGAGAGCAAAGAAAAAAAAAGTCCACACTAATCACTATAATATAACATTTCTTTGAAATTGCTAGCTAATGCAAACATATAAGGCTAACGAAATAAGATGTAAAGGAAACGGCAGGCTTGGCGCCTGTAGCTCAGCGGCTAAGGTGCTAGCCACATACACCAGAGCTGGCGGGTTTGAATCCAGCCTGGGCCTGTCAAACAACATTGGTAACTCCAACCAAAAAAAAAAAAAAAAAAAAAAGCCGAATGTTGTGGCAGGCTGCTGTATTTCCAGCTACTTGGGAGGCTGAGGCAAGAGAATTATTTAACCCCAAGAGTTTGAGGTTGCAGTGAGCTATGATGCCATAGCACTCTACTGATGGCAACAGAGTGAGACTCTGCCTCAAAAAAAAAAAGAAGATAATGGCAAAGTATTATTTATAAAAGATACAACTGAACTACGTTAAAATCTTAATGAATTAACAAAAACTCTATTAAAAAAGCAGACCAATAGGCTCAGCGCTTATAGCACAGTGGTTACAGCACCAGCCACATGCACCGAGGCTGGTGGGTTCGAACCCAGCCTGGGCCAGCTAAACAACAATGACAACTGTAACAAAAAAAATCGCCGGGCGTTGTGGCGGGCGCCTGTAGTTCCAGCTACTTGGGAGGCTAAGGCAAGAAAATTGCTTAAGCCCATGAGTTTGAGGTTGCTGTGAGCTGTGACACCATGGCACTCTACTGAAGGTGACATAGTGAGACTCTTGTCTCAAAAAACAAACAAACAAAAAAATCAGACCAATAATTAAAGAGGCAAGTTACAATACTTTCCACTTGATGGACAATAGTGAAATAATGGTCAGTGTTTATGAGGAAATGACTTTTCTTATATATTACCAGTGGGACTCTCTGCTGTCCAATTTTAAACCTATCAAACATTCACATTCTTGAAGCAGGCAGCTTCTACTTCTAGGAATACAGGAATACAAGCTAAGAATACAAGCTGTACTTCTAGGAATACAAGAAAACAGTAAAAACAAAAAAGCACGACAATCTTAAAAGGAAGCAATTTAAATGTCATTCAGTAGGATATTGCTTAATTATACCCTGGCAACATGGAATATTATGCAACTCTTTAGAAAAATGATGTGGATCTTTTTTACTATCATGAAAAGATGCTCATGTTCCATAACAAAGTGAAAAAACTGGAAACAGATTAATGCTGTTAAAAATTATACCTATTCCTATGTCTATATAGAAAGAATAAAGTCTAGATATAGAATGATATAAAACAAAATGTTTACAGAGATCATTTTTATTATCATTTTATTTGAGTATATTTTTTAAAGTTTCTTTCCTCTATTAATATAGAGCTTTATCAAAAAAATGTCTAATGATAAAAGTCTCTAACAAATTTAAAGTGTTTTTCATACACACAGCAATAAAGCAGAATTAGTTAGTGGTAAAAACATACCGGGTAAGGAATTGAAGTATCTGGTCTTGTCCCAGTTCTACTAATAGTTGTGTCACCTTTAACAAATAACTTAGGATCGATTACTCAGCTATAAAATGATAAAAAATAATGACTGCCTATTTTCCTCAATGTTGTTGTAAAGATCAAATAAAATAATTTTTAAATGTTTTGAAAAGTGTAAAAAACTACAAAAATTATGATGGAGTAATCAATATTATCATTAAAGCAGTTAAAAATAAAAAGGCTGGTTTGATCTCTTAGCTGCTTTGTGCAATGTTATTCTCGTATGGTGAAATATAGTTTATAATCATGTCATATGTATGATTCTACTCAATGCTGAGACAGAAATGGTGACATGAGCTATAACTTTATAAACCTCTGGCCTAGAAATCCTATAACACCTAGCAAAATTATAAGCAGTCCAATGGAAAGATTAAGTAATTACGTCCTACTACTTCAAAATAACGGCTGTCTCTCTCTTTCAAACAGGCAATCTAGTCTAAAATCCTTTTTTTTTTTTTTTTTTCATTCTATCACCCTGGGTAGAGTACCATGGTGTCATGGCTCACAGCAACCTCAAACTCTTGGGCTCAAGTGATCCTCTTGTCTCTGCCTCCCAAGTACCTAGGACTATAGGTGCCCACCATAATGACCAGCTAGTTTTTCTATTTTTAGTAGAGACAGGTTCTTGCTCTTTCCAGGGCTGGTCTTGACCTCCTGAGCTCAGGTGATCCACCCGCCTCAGCCTCCCCGAGTGCTATGATTACAGATGTGAGCTATTGCACCCAGCCTGCCTGAAATTCTTAACACTAGTCATTCATAACCTTGGGATAAGAACTTGAAGACTACTTTTAAAATACAAGTAAGTGTGTGTATCTATGATATTTGGCAATACAATAAATTATCATCTATTAATAAGATATTAAAATTGGTTATTAGATAAGCTAATAACTCGTCTAGCAAGGAGAATGGGATAACGCACCCATTCTGTTCTAAAATTTAAATGTCTTTAAAGGTTGTAAGGTTGAGAAGGTGAGGGAAGAAGGGTCAGGAGTATGCATTAGGCTCAGACCAAGGGGAATGCTAGAGCAGGAAGCTGGTAAGGGGCTCCAAAAGGACAATCCTTGTCATCTTTACAATTTCATGTATGGCTAGTTTTACTGTAAACATAATAACAGTATACATATTTACCAAAATAAGAGCTGCTTATTTCACTGATAAATCATGAAGCTTATTTTTGATTGAAGAATTCACTTATGGGTTCCTGAAACAACCACCATAAGAAGATATAAATCCCCCAATAGGTATCTTCTTACTAGTTGAAGCTATAATAAATAAAATTTGGGGATTTATGATCTTCACTCTCTTCTTCACTTGCTTATCTAAGTCCACACCTCTCAACCTCACACTATGGCACTGAGCTAATTAAAAAGTGTATTTAAATCTAGCCACCTGTCTTTTGTTTTGCTGCCTACTTAGGTCTTTTCCAAGCAGGTAGAAAATCTCCAACCAGTCTGTTATCACAACCAGAATGCAAGAGATTAGTGACCACAGAGAGAAGCAGAATCAGTAGGCAAGAGAATAGTATTACTTCACAAGCAAGAAATTTGAGGCTCCCTGACCTTAATTTAAAAAACCTGCAGTTAATAATCACATTAAAGTTGGTTTCACATGCCAGACAGTTTTTGTTTCCTCTGTTGTTTTTACAATTTGAGTGTCCTTTGTGGTTACCAAGATTACTTGCTGGAAGGCATATACAATATCAACAGTTAAAATATTTAATCCATAACGTAAGTCTTACAGTGTAGGTCTATCTAAGTTAAAATGTACGGGGCATCAGTTTTTTTAAAAGCTAAAAACATTGCTTGAATTCATTCAGAGTTAAATTTGGCAGTCTATATCTGGTAATTATAACAACTAATATACTTAATTCCTTTCTTAATGAAGGAACAAAACACATCTTTCCCTGTAACTGCCAACAGGGAAAAAGAGACTCATATAAGTCCCACCACTGGCCCTCACCTCACTCCCCAAAAGGTCAATTGTTTCTTGAAGGAAAGAGAACTAAGCCTGAAGCTACAAACTTCGCCAGGAAACCAGGTCAAACTACAGCTGTTTAGAGCAAGGGTGGACTGGTCCAGTGATCAGGTCAGTATGCAGAGGTTGTGATGACACCCAAATGAACCTGACTTCTTTTTCATAATCAAATACTTAATGAAAACAAATCTAATTAACACCATAAGCCAAAAAGAAGTACAAGTGATCTTTTAAAGTGTGGCTAACTTTCACTTAACATCCTACTAAAGGAACTGTACTAGCTGAACCCATCCCTTTCAGCTGCTTTGATGTGACTCACAAGTCATCCTGGTGTGTCAGTCACTAAATCAGTTAGCTGAGTCATCAGACACCTGTTCCCTTTTTCTGTTCTGTGCATGTGTTACTGAATTGAAATGTGTGGTCCAGGTATAGAGATGATGCTCACAGAATGAAAACGCAGTGAGTCTACACTGATGTAGAAGTTACAATTGCTTTTTTTTTTTTTTTGGTGCCACAAAAGTTTAGGTAAATAAATAAAGATTTATTTTCAAGGTACTTTTGGTATTAGGAAAACAGAGCTAATACATGGCAAAAAAACAAACAAAAAACCCTCAAAAAGTTAGATTTGCCACTTTCATGATAAAAGGAAAAACTGTATCTTACAGACAGGGAATCAGTCTCCATTGGATTAAGTCTAAGAGGAAACAATCAAAACATTTGGAATGGATTTGCAAAGTTCAAAAAGAAGTCTTTGTACCACGACTAGTCCTGAATGTTAAGTATATCACAGATGTACAAGGCTCTGTTGGTTGTGCCATTTGTATTCTTAGCATTTTTTAAACTTTCACCTCTCTCTTCTTAAAAATATATATAGAAATTTAACCAGATTTTATAACAAGTATAAAATATTGCTTTATTAATTTTCTTATCTGCCTTTAGCATTAACTAGAGAACCTCAAAGAAATATTATTTAGCAAGTTAAAGGTGGGTCGGTGCCTGTAACTCAGTGGTTAGGGTGCCTGCCATATATACCAGGGCTGGTAGGTTCGAACCCGGCCTGGGCCTGCTAAACAACGACAACTACAACAACAACAAAAATAGCTGAGCATTGTGGTGGGTACCTGTAGTTTCAGCTACTTGGGAGTCTGAGGCAAGAAAATCTCGAACCCAAGAGTTTGAGGTTGCTTTGAGCTTTGATGCCATGGTACTCTACTGAGGGTGACACAGTGAGACTCTGTCTCAAAAAATATGTTAAAGGTGGCACTGTTGGCTCGGTGCCCATAGCATAGTGGTGATGGCGCCAGCCACATACACCGAAGGTAGGTTAGAACCCGGCCTGGGCCAGCTAAAACAACTGCTACAAAAAAAAAAAAAAAAAAAAAAAAAAAAAAACAGCCAGGCATTGTGGCGGGTCCCTGTAGTCCCAGCTACTTGGGAGACTGAGGCAAGAGAATTGCTTAAGCCCAAGAGTCTGAGGTTGCTGAGAGCTATGACACCAAAGGCAGTCTACCCAGGGTGACAGCTTGAGACTTTGTCTTAAAAAAAAAAAAAAAAAAAAGTCCAAAATGCTCCAAAGTCTGAGATTTTTGAGTGCCAACAATGCCAGATTAAGGATGTTGGAACTGGTAATAATTTTTTATAAATATTTCTAAATTAAAAAGTGGAAGTTTATTATAGAAAGAAATTATGACATTTATGACAAGTCTTTACTTGTGGTAGCTGTTTTTAGTAACCATTTTGTAGGTTTTATTTAGTCATTACCAAAAATGACCTCAAGGTATGCTAACAGAATTGAACGAGAAATTTAAGTCTTTGCTCAGTAATAACTCCTGAAGTATTTTTAGATATACAGGATTTATTTAAAGTAAATCAATAAAAAATTATTTACTATCCTTTAGTAAAACATCAATTTAATAACTGATAAAAATAAGGAATTTTCTCAATTTCAAGTAAAGTTACTGAGTACATGTCAGGCACTGTGCTAGGTGCCTTTAAAAAGATTTTCTGCTCTATGGCTAGCATCGGTAGTTCAGTGAGTAGGGCGCCAGCCACATATACGGGAGCTGGTGGGTTCGAATCCAGCCCAGGCCTGCCAAACAACAATGACAACTACAACCAAAAAATAGCTGGGCGTTGTGGCAGGCGCCTGTTTTCTGAGCTATATGGGAGGCTGAGGCAAGAGAATCGCTTAAGCCAAGAGTTTAAGGTTGCTGTGAGCTGTGATGCCACAGCACTCTACTGAGCGTGACACAGTGAGACTTTGTCTCACACACACACAAAAAGGTTTTCTGCTCTAAATTTCCTCAGTAAAAGCACTCACAGTATTGAGTTCAAACCTTTCCAGGTAAATACTTTGTCTTTCAAGGGTTAGATATGGCCATTTACTGCCCCACCAACACACATATGGAGTTTCTTCTGGTTAAACAATTTGTCAAAATGGATGGTGGGTATCATCCTTGAAACAAAAAGGCCAACACATTTACATTATGAGAATATCACTCATTTAATTAATCCAAACTACCTATCTAAATACCAAAAGCACTCTGTACCTCAATGTTAAAAAGATCCAGCTGAGATAATACCACTCCAATTCTTACCAATTTGGGAACTAATTTTTCCACAGTTCAAGGGGTCATTATAAAAACCAAAACTGCATTGTTTTTGTATGATTAGGTTACAGTATCTTAAGTTTCTGAACACTGGAATTCCTCACCCAGCTGTTAATTGTGGACCTGGGGACTGGCTCACATCTGCTTCTCGCGTATTTCATTAATGTTTTACTTCCAGGTCCTAAAAGGATTGTACCCCCTTCTCCAAAGATAACGTCTGACCCATGTATGTCTGCCTTCTACACAGTTAGCTTGTTCTGGTTTGTCAGTCTCCATATAATGCAAATCTCAGTGAACTCACATCCGTCACCGATCGACTCAATTCGTGGGCAATCTTTTCCCATCGACCTGGGGTCCCTCCTGGGAACTTAACCATACTTCTTGTCAGTTGGCTGAGGTCCTCCTCTGTCCACTCAGGTGCCTGCAAAACATTTAAAAAAAATTTAAGAAGGTAATTGAAAAAATGCTTGCTAAAACATTTAACAAGCTTGTGAAACAAATTAGGGGCAATATGCTTTCTGCAACAAACAATACTAAAATGTATCGAATAGTTTTTTAAAAAAGGTTTGAGTTTTGATTTAGTATTAGAATACAAAGCTCCAACAGCCTTTTAAATATTCCTACGTATATCAACTAAGAAAGCACTAATATTGCAAAACCTGGCTTTTGAAGACATGAAAAAAAGACCACTCCATTGCACTAACATGAGAAACTGTTCTGAAAGTATGAAATGCTTTCTTCCTATGAAATGCAATGCTGCTCACAGATGCCTCAAGTACTACTGAAGGTCTTGAAGTTTTTCTTTTTAAATTATACTTTAAATAAAGCAAAAAAAAAAAAAATCTTACAAGTATAAATATACAGCTCTACAATCAGTAACTCAGACAATATCTTTTTTGTTCACTCTATGTAACAATATTTAACTTTTCAAATGCTAGTATTTTATAAAATTTGGGAAGAGAAATAAAATTAGAAATGTTTGTGACCAAGACCATAAGCCGTCATGTGGACATTAAGTAGCAATTTCATTTTTCGGGAGAGGTAAATAGCTTCTAAAAGTTGACCAAATTATTGAGGTGAATAATCAAACATTTAAAGATTATAAAACCACACAAGCAAAATTTCTGAGCACAAATTTTACTCAGGACTACTAGTGATCAAATATAAAAAAGAAATTATTATCAAACAACAAATAACCATGTTACAATTACTTTACATTACATTTTAGTACTAAACTGTCCCCCCACCAGAGGGAGTAAACCACTCTGGTATTAAACAATACTCTAGGATCAGCAGATAAATTGAGGAAGCCTATCTTATTTTCCTTTAATTAAGAAGAAAGAATGAAAGAAAAAGAAAGAGAGAGAGAAAGAAGAAAATCTTTGAGACAAATACCTTTTCTAATCACCATTTCCGATAATGAACAGGCACACATCAGGCAGTTTGCATTACAGAACCATCAGCACAGAACAACAGTCAGAGGTGAGTGACCCCAGGGACTATCTCCACAGCTACAGCAAAGCTTCTCCCTGACACTAATCCTCCCTGTCATTCTCCCACTGTGCTCCAACCACACTGACATCCGCCTGCCTCACTGCAAGCTTAAGGGGGCCCTTCCTGACTTTTTACTGTCTCCCCCAATCAATGGTTCAAGCGTGCTCTTTTCACCATGTCCAAATGGCAGCTTCACTCATAATCAAAGTGCACTGCCCCTGTTAAAGGGCTTTCCGAAAGGCTCTCCCATTTGCATTCATTTGCAAAGCAAACTACTTTTATTCACTTTGTTCTGCTATCAAGAATGTTCCCTGAAGCAGATAAATTGGCATAAATACAACCTGCCACTTAAGAGTCAGTAAATAATAGCCAATAGTAGGGAGGATTTTATCAATCATTCTATTTTGTATCCACTAAGAGCTGAAAGCCTCAAACATATTCATCAGTACAGCCCCTACAATACATGCATAAATTCACTTATATGAAAAGGTAGCCCACAGTGGGTCTGGTCGGAATTTCTTTGATATTTAATGAATATCAGAAATCTAATTCTCCATATCGGATACTTTTAAAATGTACACGGAGTTTTTTTTCTTTCTGCTTCTTTATTTTTACTTTAGGGGAAAACGCATTATTCAAATACTATTTAGAGGAACATAATTGGATTTTCAAGGAAATCATAGCTCTACTGCTAAAAGCTGAAGCTTTAGTAAGTATGCCAATTGGTTTCAGAAAAGCGAAACAGTTAAGTTTTAAGTAGAATTTAAATATTAACTTTCAGTACAAAATCATACCATGAAGAACATTAAGTTGAAACTGCATAAAGATATACATTAATACTTTCAAACCATGTAGTGTATCAGTGCAATTTCACACGAAATCATCTACTTATGCATTCATTTTAAACATTTCTGCAGTAAACAAAATTGTCAAAAATATAATCACTGCTACACAGTGTAAATGAATTCTTTAATATTATTTCTATTTCTAACAGATTGGCTTTCCAATTATGCTGCATATATGAACACTGGGCTTTAACAACAAATCTGATTTTAATTCTTTGTTAATGACGGTCTAAAAGTGTAGTACGCCACTTTTTTTCTGGAACAGTAAATTTTTAAATAAAATATGGATTGATATCCTGAAAAAAAATCACCCACTTGCTATGACAAGCTTTTCCTTTTTTAGTTTCATAATTATTTCATGGCTATAATTTCATTATTAATTTTTTAAAAAATCAATAACAATTAGGACCATAATCTGAAATCTGAGAGTACCCACTTTAGCAATTCATTATTCTCTCTCCTACAGCTGTACAGCACTTTGGTGAATGTGTAATTCCTCAGCAATAGCTGGTTGTGTCTTTAGAAGTAACAGAGCCTACTGTGATCCAGCTACTACAGCAGCCATGAGGGTGGCCATGGTGTGAATGTATTCTCCCTGTTCTAATCTGGAGCCAACGGTAGCCGTGAAAGTCAAATGAATGCATAAGCACACTGCTCTGCCACTTAAAACCATGTGTGTCCAATATTACTGCAACACTGAGCCAAAAATTTATCTCTACAGTAAAGTAATGGAAGATACCACATGGTGTGGGGACAGCTGTTGTGACTACATAAGCATCCCAATTTTGCATCAGAAAAGCCTGCTCTGGGAATAAATCTCCATACTAAATACAAAACAAAAAGTAAGTTCTCAAGTTATTCAATATTTTTAAGTAATGACCCCCAAATACATTTACTATAGAATTGATATGGAAATTTGAATTGTATTCCCAAATAATGTCCCTTTGAAATAGATTTTTGGCATAAAATCTGCTATGTTAAAGGATCTGGTGCCTTTGAAAATTCTTTGTCCATAGAATTCTTGGGCTTTCGGGATTGGAGGCTGTAGGGCTATATATTTTTATAGTTACTTAAATAAATGCATGCTTCCCTCAGAGCTTTGGTCTACACAATGTCAATTAAAAATAACATACAATTTATTTGGTAGTGAAAAATTATGGCTAAATTAAAATGAAAAATTTAAATGTACTTATATTTTCACACTTTAGTGACAAATGACCCATTTTTATCTAATAAATGCTGAAACTCCCTAATGACCAGCATTTCTATGGAACTAACCTATTTATAACCATTGTTTATATCAATACAGAAATTAACATTTTGGATTGATTCAACTACTTTTAATAGATTCAGCTCAAGCTCACAAATTCTCAGAAATTTTACTCAAGGAAATAATCCGCATCACCCACTTAACAAATCAGATGTATATCTAATAATGGGGATGGTCTAATAATCTAATTATCTCTTGCCTTCTAACTTTACATTTTGTATAAAAATTCTGTTTCAGTTAGTGCATTTAGTTTTCAGCTATACGATTTTTCCTTTCCAACTTAAAAATTGTGGCATTAAGTGCTCATGACATATATACATATATAGAAGTACATATGTACATACATGTATATACATATATAAAGAGTAGTATGTTAAAAAATAAAAACAAAATTTAAAGCAAATTACCTAAAATGTTTTTCACTCTCAGGAAAAGAAATTCTCTTTGGAGGCCCTTTTTCCTGACTTGCTGGTGGCTGTCTTTTGACTATGTCTTCATATAGCCTTTTCTCTGTGTAAGTGTATATGTGTGGGAAGTGTCTCTTCCTCTTCTTAAGAATATTAGTCTAGGCCCGTAGCACAGTGGTTAGGGCACCAGCCACATGCTCTGGGGCTGGTGGGTTTGACCCAGGCCCAGGCCTGCTAAACAAACAAAAAAACAGCTGAGCTTTGTGGCAGTTACCTATTATTCCAGCTATTAGGGAGGCTGAGGCAAGGGAATCACTTGAACATAGGAGTTTGAGGTTGCTGTGAGCTGTGATCCATAGCACTCTACAAAGGGAGACAAAGTAAGACTCTGTCTCAATAAAATAAAAATAACAAACAAAACAAAACTTAGACCAGGTATGGTGGTTAATCCCTATAATCCTAGCACTTGGGAGGCCAAGGCAGGAGGATTGCTTGAGCTCAGGAGTTTGAGACCAGCCTGAGTAAGAGTGAGACCCTATCTCTACTAAAAATAGAAAAACTAGCTGGGCATTGTAGAGAGCTCCTGTAGTCACTGCTACTTGAGAGGCTGAGGTAGGAGGCTTGCTTGAGCCCAGGAGTTTGAGGTTGCTCTGAGCTAGCCTGACACCGCAGCACTCTAGCCTGGGCAACAGAGTGAGACTGTCTCCAAAAAAGAAAGAAAGAAAGAAAGAATACTAATCCTACATCAGATTAGTGACCTATCTTTACAACTTCATTAATTTAACCTTAATTATCTCATTAAAGGCCCTATCTCTAAAGAGAGTCTTACTAGTGGTTAAAGCTTTAACATATGAATTTGAAGTAACACGTTCTGTCCATAACAGGGAGAGCACAAAATAAATAAAAATTGAAAACAGAAGTCCACAACTTGGCCTCATTGGTAATCTGAAAATTACTAAAATAATTTACACAAGTAGGTAAAGGGTAGGAATAGGCATTTGTGTCTCTATAACATCTGATGAAATATCAGATATCACATATCAATGCCTTTAATCAATACCGGGAACCCCACAAAACTTGAACAAGGCACTCTCTACAATCTTAGGGAAGTTACTGAACAGAATATAAAGGACAAACAGGCATGCCTCGCCTCAACCACTAAATTTTCCCAAGAGCATCACATCCACTGTCCTAAAAAAAAAAAAATAATAATAAACCTCATAGTGGTCATGAATTTTCTAACTCAATAAGTAATGAATTAAAACAAAGTCTTTGGCACTTAAATTGGCCTGGATAAAATAGACCCCATGGGACCTACCCCCTTCCCCATTAAGATAGTTAAAATAGCCCAATGTAAATTATAACAGGGCCTTTAATGATTGAAGTCCATCATATGAGACCTATTTAGAGAAGGGCTGATTATCCCTACTGCTTATCCATAACACAGCCCAATTTGGCCTGTTCTTATCCTCAGGGAGAATGCATGGGGCCTGTTGCTATGGCCCTCACTAAGACCTCATACCCCATATAATTGAAATTACTGACTTAACTAGTAAACATTTTGCTATTAAGATTGGTTAATACACTCTGTTCAATGCCTGCTTCAACAGTCGCTGGACCGCAGTTCACCTTCACCTACAAAGGACACCAATACATTTGTACCTGGCTACCATGGGGCACCTCATCATAACATACAATCTTTGAGGGCAAGATCTTAACTGTACCCTATTTTTTCCAGAAGCACAGATATGACATTACATTGATGACTTCCTCCTCTGCATAGATTTATGTGACACATTTATTCGGGACATACAATTGCATAGGAGGTCAAAGTGGTTAAATTTCTGAAAATTATTTGGTAAACTGAAGGCTGCTCCAATCATGATACTGTCAAGAAACAGCTATTGACCCTTTAAGCACCTACAATTTCTTTTAGGAAACATATTTCTCATTTACAAATTGTACTTAAGCTCATTTATGCTGTTACTTACAAAATGGCTCACCTTGAATGGAGCCCTTTCTAACAAAAGGCTCTAAAATCTGTCCAAATTGGAAAACAACAGAAACTCTTGGTATTGTCTCCCAGAGACTCCTTCACTGTAGAGCAGCAGTTCTCAGCCGATGGGTTGCTTCCCACAGGAACTGTATTAAAGGGTTGCGGCATTAGGAAGATTGGGAACCACTGCTGTAGAAGATTTAGTTGTCTTTTCTCAGTATTAGAGAATCATTTGCAAGTAATGACTTTAAAATGATAAAGATACAAATATTTGAACTTTACCAAAATTAAACTTTGGTCTTTTAAAGAAATGATTTTAAAAATGAAAACCACAGGTGGTGCCTGTGGTTCAAAGAAATAGGGCGCTGGCCCCATATGCCGGAGGTGGCGGGCTCAAACCCAGCTCTGGCCAAAAACTGCAAAAAAAATAAATAAAATAAGTAAACAAATAAATAAGAATAAACCACAGACTAGGTGTGAATATGAGGAGTCTTAAAAAGTTCATGGAAAATGTGTATTATAAAAAACTATGCACAATTTCAAGGTTTTTTTCTACCAAAGGAAACTCATATAAACTTGAACAGGATCAAGTGTGTTTATGTTTATCCTAAGAAGGATAAAACATAAATTTGACAAGAGCCCCTATGAGAGTTAACGTGCATTCTGCTAAAATTAAAGCAAGAACAAACATCAAATTTATGGTGAAGCTTGGGTGAAAGAAAGATTGAAATAGTCATTTTAATACTTTACAAAAAGTTTATGGGGACAATGCCCCAAAGAAATCAGCAGTTCACAACAAGATAACTTGTTTTAAGAAGGGATGAGACGATGCTGAAGGTGAAGACCACAGCATCTTCAGGCCGTATCAGTTTGTGAGGAAGAATACATCTCGTTCATGCCCTGAGAAGACTAGCAATTAAAACAAAAACAACAGCCAACACCACAGACTTAGCCATTGGCTTGATATATGCAATTTTGACTGAAATATTAAAGTTGAGCAAACTTTCCACTTGATGGGTACCAAAACGTTTGCACCCAGATCATGCAACAGACAATAGCAGAACTTTCAATGGAAATTTTTAAAAAGTGGGGTCAAGATCCTGAAGCATTTCTTGGGAGAACTGTAAGAGCAGGTGAACCATGGCTTTACCCGTATGATCCTAAAGGCAAAGCACAGTCAAGCAATGGCTACTACGTGGTGGATGGCTCCAGTCGAAGCAAAAGTTGGACCGTCAAGAGCAAGGGTCATGTGCATCTTACAAGGGTATATGTGAAACTTAGTAAATGTGGAATGTAAATGTCTTAGCACAGTAACTAAGAAAATGCCAGGAAGGCTATGTTAACCAATGTGATGAAAATGTGTCAAATGGTCTATGAAACTAGTGTATGGTGCCCCATGATCACATTAATGTACACAGCTATGATTTAATAATAATAATAAAAAAAAAAAGGGCAAGAGTCATGGCAGCAGTTTTGGGGGATGCTCGACACATTTTGCTTGTTGACTTCCTGTATGGGAAGGGTCGCAGAACAATCACATCTGCTCATTATGACAATGTTTTGAGAAAATCAGCCAAAGCTATAGCAAAAACATCCCCAAAAAAGTTTCAGAGAGTCCTTCTCCACCATGACAATGCTCCTGCTCATTCCCCTTATCAAACAAGGGTTATTTAAAAAAATTATCATGGGTACACAATAGTTACATGTTTATAAGGTGTATGTGACGTTTTGATACAGGTGAACAATGTGTATTAATTAACCTGGGGTAATCTGGGTATCTATCACCTCAGGCATTTATCATTTCTAATTCTACTCTTTTAGTTATTTTAAAGTCTACCTACCCTTAATGTTGATTTTAGTCACTTTGTTGTGTGAATATTTTTCATTTTTCTATCTCACTATATTTTTTTGTGTCTATTAACCATTCTCTTTTATCCCCCCACTCCCCCTACCATTCCCAGCCTCTGGTAACTGTCATTCTAATCTGTCTCCACGAGACCAATATTTTTAATATTTCGCTCCCACATAAGAGTCAAAACATGAGATTTTTTTTCTTTCTGTGCTTGGCTTATTTTACTTCACACAATGTTCTCCAGGTATGTTGTTGCAAATGGTAGGATTTTTTTTTTTTTTTAGATAGATTGTTACTATGTTGCTCAGTGAGTGCAGCGTCATAGCTCACAGCAACCTCCAACTCTTGAGCTTAAGTGATTCTCTTGCCTCAGCCTGAGTGAAGGTACAGGGATCTCAAGAATGATAAGGCGGCAGCCGGCACAATCTCTGAGCTTGTCAGCACCCCTTGTGGTTTCTGACTGTGCTATGCATGAATGTCCCCTCCAAACACTTGTCTGTGGTCTCTGGAGAGCACACGCTGCTAGTGACTGTCTCAGGACAGAGGGTGTTTGTGGTGAAGAGACAGAACTGAGGCCCAGAGCCCACTGACATGTGAACCTGGCAGAGAGTGAGGGTCTGGGAAGTGGATGAGGCCTCTGTGATGAGGAAGGCATAGCAGTCCCTCACCTCTTTCTTGGCTTGCTGAAAGAACTGAGGCCTTCTGCTCACCCAGCTTGGGGACTCTGTACCACGTTAAAGAGAATGAGAACAAGCAGACTCCCCTAATAAACCTGAGTCTGATGTTAAAAACAAATATTCCATGTGCTCCAAGTTTCTTTATCCATTGTGAACAGTGCTGAAATCAACCTGAGAGTGCAGGTATCTTTTTTAAATTCCTCTCTAATATACTAGATATATACCTAGTAGTGAGCTAGCTCATGTGATAGTTCTATTTTAAGATTTTTGAGGAACCACCATACTGTTCTCCATAGTAGTTGCACTAATTTACATTCCTACCAACAGTGCTTAAGGCTTCCCCTTTCTCCACATCCTTGCCAGCATTTTTCATTACCTTTTCTTTTGGAGATAGGGCCTTACTCTGTTGCCCTGCATACAGTGCTAAGATGTCATCATAGTTCATGGCAACCTCAAACTCCTGGGTTTAAGCGATCCTCCTCCCTTAGACTCCCACATAGCTGAAACTACATGGGTGCATCACCACGCCTGGCTAATTTTTCCATTTTGTAATACAGACGGGGTCAGCCTCTTGCTCAGGCTAGTCTGGAACTCAAGTAACACACCCACCTTGGCCTCCCAGAGTGCTAGGATTACAGGCATGAGCCACCATACCCAGCTATTACCTGTCTTTCTGATAAAAACTGGGTTGAGATGACATCTCATTGTAGCTTTAATTTGCATTTTTCTGATGACTACTGATATGGAGAGTTTTTTTCATATACTGATTGCTCATCTGTATATCTTCTTTTGAGATGTCTATTGAGATTCTTTGTCCATTTTAAAAATCAGATTTGATTTTTTTCCTATTAAGTTGTTGGAGCTGCTTATATATTCTAGTTATTAATCTCTTATCAGATGGGTAGTTTGCAAATATTTTCTCCTATTCAGTGGGTTGTCTCTTCCATTGCTATACAAAAAGCTTTTTAGGTTGATCTGATCCCCTTTATCTGATTTCACTTTGGTTGCCTGTGCTTTGGGGGTATTATTCAAGAAGTCCTTGAAAGTCTTGAAATGTTTCTCCAGTGTTTTCTTTTAGTAGTTTCATGTCTTAGATTTAAGTCTTTGAACCATTTTGGTTTGATTTTTGTATATAGTGACAGATAGGGGTCTAGTTTCATTCTTCTGCATATGGGAATGTCTTTTTATTATAGATTATGATTCTTTGCACAAACCATTTAGCTTCCATTTTTTCTTGTGGTGTTATTATTCTAAGTTATATTATTCTATAGATTTCTCCATTGGATCATCATTTTCAAATGTATTGAAATGAAGGTTTTTGTAATATCCTCTTAGGTTGTTTTACAGCCATATAATATAGAGCAATGTCATAGTTTCTACTCCTGATATTGGTTAGTTGGGTCTTCTGTATTTTCTTCTTGATCAGTTCCCACCAAGGGTTTATCAATTTTATGGGTCTGTAAAAGTCATCAAGTATTGGCTTTTTTGATTCTTGCTATGGTATATCTGTTCCTATTTTATTATTGTTGGCTCTTAGAATTATTTTGTGTTTTTTTTTTTTTTTCTTTTTTCTTTGAGTTTACTTTGGTCTTCTTCTTCTAACTCCTTAGGATGGATACTTAGGTTGTTTTTAGCTGCTTTCCTTTCTACCTTATAAATTTTCCTGTGTCTATGGATTTAGTTGCACTATATAAGTTTTGATATGTGGTAACTTCATTTTCATTAATTTCAAACCATTTTCTAGTTTCCGTGATGACTGGCCCTTTGTTCTATAAACATTCTATATATCAATTCAGTGCTTTGAAATATGTGGAAACCTACTTTATCACCTAGCACATGGTCAGTCAATATTTCTAAATATTCTATATATGTTTGAAAATTATATGTATTTTGTGCTCATTTATTGCCTTATCAGTTAGATCAGATGTTAATCATGCTGCTTAAATATACTGTATTCTTTCCAATTCATTGTTTGATTATTCTAGCAGTTAATGAGAGAGGAGAACAGTAAATTCTCTATGATTATGAATTTGTCCTTTTTCTCTTTTTCCTTCCTTCAACTTTGTTTCATATATTTGGTTAAATGTTTACTTCAATGTTGAAAATTTCTTAGCCATTATCTATTCAAATTTTTTTCTTCCCCTATGAGACTAACACAGTTCTACCCAGGCTCTAAGCGTTCTAGCCCCCTCTACCATAATTGACAGATGCTTCTGCAGAAAAAGCATCTGTAAATGTCAGGCTCACCTCCTTAGGTTTTTGGTTTTTTCCTGGAACTTGGCACAGTAATTATTTACTGTTTTGTGAACTCTAGCAACTTCCAAAGGATTTTAAAATATGTTTGCACAGATTTTCTATTTCTCATCAGGAGGGCCTAGGAAAAATTACTTAGGTTACTATTATTAGAAACAGAATTTCACATTTCAGTTTTCATCTGCGTACTTGTCAAAATATCTCTTACCAAACTCCTGAATAATACAAAGTTTTCCAACTATTTCCCTCAGGACACTCCATACTACATATTACTATAAGATTATATTATATTTCTACATCTTTTCTAACTATTACAATTATTGTTGTTGTTGTTGTTGTTGTTATTATTATTATTATTATTATTATTATTATTATTTCAATGCTTCCTTGCCATCTCTCTGGGCTAGTAGGTGGAGTTTTTTATTATTTCAAAATATATGGGAATACATATGTTTTTGGTTACATGGATCATTTATGTTATGCTCGAGTCAGGATTATAATTGTGTTCATCACTCAGATAGTGTTCATTGCACCTGTTAGGTAGATTTTGATCCATCTCCTCCTCACCCTTCCCCACTGCTTTACCTCCACTGAGCTTGACCTCCCTCTGTGCACATGTGTACTCTTTGGACAGTTCCAATTCAATAACAAGAACATATGGATGTTTGTTTTTTCATTCTTTAGATACTTCACTTAGAATGTTCCCCAGTTCCATCCAAATTGTTGCAAAAGGCTTTAATTCATCCTTCTTCATGGATGAACAGTAGTCCATAGAACACTTATGCCACATTTTGTTAATCCATTCATGAATTGATAGGCACTTGGGTTTGATTCCATATTTTTGCAATTGTGAATTTTGGTGGAATAAACATTCAAGTACAGGTGTCTTTTTGATAAAATGACTTCTTTTCCTTTGGATAACTTCCCTGAAGTTCAACTACTGGATCAAGTTATAGGTCTTCTTTTAGTTCTCTGAGGAAACGCCGTACTATTTTCCATAGAGGTTGTACTGATTTTTAGTCCTGCCAAGAGTGTATAAGTGTTCCTTTCTGCATCTACGCCAACATATATTGTTTTGACTTTTTTTTTTACTTTTTTGAGACAGAGTCTCACTCAGTCACCCTGGAGTTGAGTGTAGTGACATCATAGCTCACAGCAACTTTTTGGGTTTGAGCAATCCTATTGTCTCAGGCTCCCAAGTAGTTGGGACTACAGACACCTGCCACAATACCCAGTTAGGTTTCCTACTTTTAGTAAAGATGGGATCTCACTTTTACTCAGACTGGTTTCGAACTCCTAAGCTCTGGCGATCCACCTGCCTCAGCCTTCCAGAGTGCTGGGATTATAGGCATGAGCCACTGTGCCCAACCTATTCTCAGACTTTTTAATAAAAGCCATTCTAACCGGGATTAGGTGATATCTTATTGTGGTTTTACTTTGTATTTCCATGATGATTAATAATGCTGAGCATTTTTTTACATGTTTGTTGGCCATTTGTCTATCTTCATTTGAAAAACTTCTGTTCATGTCTTGTGCCCAGTTTTTAATGTTGTTTGGCATTTTTTCTTGCTGATTTATTTGAATTCTTTGTAGATTCTGGATAAGTGCCTTTTATCACATCGATATTTTGTGAATATTTTTCTTATTCTGTATGTTATTTTCTCTGTTGATTATTTATTTGGCTATGCAGAAACTTTTTAAATTTAATCAGTTTCATTTGTTTATTTTTGTTGTTGCTGTGATTACCAGTAGGATCTTCTTCATAAATTCTTTTTTTTTTATTATTAAATCATAGCTGCGTACATTGATATGATCATGGGGCATCATACACTAGCTTCACAGACCATTTGACACTTCATAAATTCTTTGCCTAGGCAGATAATGTAGAAGAGTTTTTCAATATTTTCTTCTTGCATTCTCATGGTTTCATGCCATACATTTAAGTCTTTTATCCATCTTAAATTAATTTTTGTGATTAGTAGGAGATATAGATATAATTTCATTTCTATGCATGTAGCTATCCAATTCTCCCAGCACCATTTATTGAATGGGGCTTCTTTTCCCATCTATATATTGTGTATATTGTTGTCTTCTTTGTCAAAGATCAGTTGGTTGTATGCAGATGGTTTTATATGTGAGTTCTCTCTGTTCTGTTCCATAGGTCTATCCTTCTATTTTTGTGCCAATTTCATGCTGTTTTGGTTGTTAAAGCCTTGTACTATAGTTTGAAGTCTGGTAATGTGATACACCTCTATCACACTGAGATTGTTGCTTTTTAAGAATCCTGGCTTTATGCTAGAATTTTGATGTCACTTCCCAGCTTAAATGAGTCTAAGACTTCGTTTATTTTCCCTTTGTAAACATAAATACCCAAGTCCTAATTATAATTGGGTCTATTAACCTTTGAGACTGCCAGAGGATTGACTCGTGTGCTTGTTGCTTTGACTGTTAGCATCATCTTTGCTTCTGGAACTTAAGGATTTCTCTTTTTGTGAGTGCAGATGTGCAATTTTAAAATTATTACATTATCTCCAACATTTCTAATAGTTTACACTGAGATGGTTAAAGAATAGCCTAGTCTACTATCTTGCCAATACTGCATATCTAGTCCTGTTATTTTTCAGACAAAAACCAGAATGATGTACTCCACTATGCCTAACATTTATAGCTATATGAAGAAATATATGAAAAATGTTTGCCTCTAATTATTCTACTCCTACTCTTTTCTGACTTCACTGGTCAAAGCCAAGTGAAGATTAAAGCTGAATCTTAGAAATGCCCTTTTGGTTCAGTGTTTAGTGTCTTGTGAGCCATTAATGGGAGCAGAATCGCAATCCCAAATTCACTACCAGAAGTGAAATTCAAAATCCAGATTATCAGTCTAAGATTCAGACCATGATACAAGGAACCAAGGGCTCTCTCAGAATAATTCTACCTAAGCTACCACTTACTAACAAAAGCTCACCTTTTAAAAATATTTTTTTCTGTGTCCTAGACTTTTCTTACAACTTGGTAATCTCACACACTACTTTCCATTCACTCTTCTACCCATTCCAATCTGGCTTTACATATATACTTCATTGATACACCTTTTTCCTAAACTTAACAACAATTTCCATGTTAATGAACCCAATGAGCACTTCTCTGCCTGAATCTTACTTGACCTTTCAGAAATATTAGATATAAAAACTCCCTTCTTGAAAAGCATACTGTTTGGGCTTTAGCTACACTATAATATATGCATTTCTTCCTATCACTTATTGCCCTCTCCATCCCAGTCTCCTTTGATTGTTCCTCTTTTTTATATGATCTTTAAATCATTGAATACTTCATAGCTCATTCCTGGGACTCTTCTAGTCTCTCTCTTTAGGGATATCAACCAGTCTCATGCCTGTAAATACCACATGTATGCTAATGGCTACCAACTCTGTATCTCCACCAGGCCTGTGAGAATGTATCTTATTGCTTAAACTGACACCTTCACTGATTTTCAGTACGTATCTTAAGGTTACTAGCACTCTAGGAGACCAAGATGGGTGTATTGCTTGAGCTCAGGAGTTCAAGACCAACCTGAGCAAGAGTGAGACTCCGTCTCTACTAAAAATGAAACACTGAGGCAAGAGGATCGTTTGAGCCAAAGAGTTTGAGGTTGTTCTAAGCTATGATACCTCAGCACTCTACCAAGGGCAACAAAGTGAGACTCCGTCTCAAAAAAGAAAATGTATCTTAAGGCTAATCTGTTTGATCTTCAATCTTTATTTTTCCCTCAGTCTTTTGCATTTCATTAATGGCAGCATTAGCTAGCCATTTATTTAAGCTAAACTTTTATGTTTTCCTTTCCTTCATACCCCATATCCAATCTTGAAGAAGTCCTATTTGATTATACCTCTAAAGTATGTATCAAATCTGTCCAATAGCTCTGTAAATATTTTCACTTCTATAATATACTTACACAAGCAAAGAGTAAGAGAGTAGGTTAGTAAAAGGCCTAAAGGTACATAGTTATTAAGCAGAGGAATTAGGAAGGCAGGTGTCTTTATTTCAAATCCACTATTCTTTTCATCAGAGAATACTTGACCCTCAGAGAATACTTGTGATTAAATTAGTGAACAGATTAATCTACAATTATAGCTTTATCAAAAGAATATTATCACCTACTGACAAATAACTTCTGTCTTTGTAGTATGTTAATATTATATCAATACCTCTTAATATATAAAGCCAGTTTCAGGATTTGAAACTATGAAAGAGACAACTTGGTTTCCAGAACATCCTCTTTTTCCTTCAAGTATATATGACCAATTGTACCCAAAACCTTCTGCACTCTTTCAATAGGCTTTTATCCTACTTCTCCTACTCCAGCAAAGGAATTAGATAAAGAAAGAGGCTTTCCAATATTTTATTTTTGTTTTTTTTCTACTGTTGTGGTTTTATTAATATTCAATGTTTCTCAAATAAAAGTCAAGGGGACAGAGGAAAGAACCTTAGCGGAGCCAGTACACACCATCACATTGGCTAAGATCTGAAGGCTGTGTATTTAAATCAACCAGGAGTCATTTATATGCTTAAAATTAATGCAAATATCTTAGTATGACAAGAGAAACTGGCTGATTGCCTTCATTGGCACCTTTACCTTTTCTATTAATATATTATGAATTTTATTAGAAAGTTATCTTTCCAATTATTGAATCTGTATTTTGAATGAAGCTATGGCAGTATTTTACAGAGATTTGTTTCCAAATGATGTCTTATGGTATCATAAAATTCCTGCAACATCATTTTGATCTTAACCACTTTTTAGTAAAGCCCACTTGGCATTTGTTTTGAATTAATTTAATTTCTAAGCCTTGAATGTCATTATAATTTTATGGACTTCCCAAAATCAATTTAGCTTAGTTGATTTCATACTTAGAGACTTAACTACCTTTTTTTTACAGAGTCCTTTGTACATTTAATCAGATGCTAGAGATCTTTGTGACATGTTGTATATATAAAAAAATTTATAAATATTTTGTTTAAAAAAGAAGTATAGACAGACTATTGCTAATTCTAATGTTCTTTGGAAAGAATGTCTATAAGTTTTAACAAAATATGTTCATATATTTCTTTGAATTTCCCACAGAGCTCTGTACCATGGAGTGTGGAAGCCATGGAGTCTGCTCAAGGGGAATTTGCCAATGTGAAGAAGGCTGGGTAGGACCAACATGTGAGGAGCGCTCCTGTCATTCTCACTGTGCTGAGCATGGCCAATGCAAAGATGGAAAATGTGAGTGTAGCCCTGGATGGGAGGGCGACCACTGCACAATTGGTAAGTACCACCATACTTTAACCAAAGTAAATTGGATTAATTGAAGTAAGAATAGTCTAGTGAGTCAATTGGCAGGCTTTTAGTAGAATTTAGGTTGGAGAAGAGGAGAAGGAGGGTTGGTTATAAGTTGGAAAGTTTCATGAACTAGGAAGTTTCCTCTTTTGTTGATAATATCCTACTTATTTCTTATATCGTTTCCTTTCTCATTACTTCAGTATTCCTAATGTTTTCTGCTTTCAAGTGCTTTGAGTTACTCAAGTGAAAGATGATACATTGAAATAAAGTGTCATTAGTTAAGAGAAGTGCTTTTGTTGTGAAGGTAACATTCACTGCCCATTTTTCCTTTTGAAAAGTATAAGTTGTTTCAGTTGAAAGCACTTAAGGCAATTTCATTAATTGGGACTGCTTTAACAGGGGCCATTCTATATCATTAGAGGCTGTCTTTAATGTATATGAGGAAAACATTCCTGACCTATCATTGATGGAACATTTCTGTTGAATTGTTTATCCAGTAGCATGGAGAGTTGGTACTAAAGCATCCACCCTCTCTCACCCCATGTCACCAATAATTCCACCAATTTTCAGGATTTTTTTTTTTTTTTTTTTTGAGACAGAGTCTCACTTTGTCGCCCTTGGTAGAGGGCCATGGCATCACAGCTCACAGCAACCTCAAACTCTTGGGCTCAAGCAATTCTTTTGCCTCGGCCTCCCAAGTAGCTGGGATTAAAGGTGCCTGGCACAACATTAATTTTTGGTTGCAGTTATTTAGCTGGCCTGGGCTGTGTTTGAACCCACCACCCTCAATGTATGTGGCCGGCACTGTAACCACTGTGCTACAAGAGCCAAGTCAATTTTCAGGATATTATTTAGGAAAACAGTCTCTGGGCATAAAAATCCCTATGTAATAATCTATCACATAATCTTACACTACAAAAGACACTAATAATAATTAAGATTAGTTATAAAGAACTTTATTTTTTATGAAAAACAATCAAAAACCTTTGATATGTACCCATATCTGCCACAGAGGTTTTTTGTATATACAGAGGGACAAATACGATTCCCATTGTTCAGCTAAGGAAAGTGGGTCACAGAGTGTTCCAGTGGCATTCCACAAGTACACAGAAAATTCACGCAAAGCAAAGGCAAACGTGAGCCTCTGAATACCCAATGTATTGTTTTGGGGCTTTCCCCCCACTAGACTATACTACAGCTTTCACTTTCTGGTGAAAGTGTTTTGTTATAATGGTTGGAAGCTATCAAAGTAATGTATAATATCTATAATGCATGTGACATACAATCTTAATAAACTACATTATTTATTACTCTACTAAATATACAGCACATCTTGTTCTGTAACTCGAGAAAATATTTAAGATTCATTAAAAAGGTGGTGAGAAGGGAGATTCTGAGGCAGCTTAAGTAATTACATTCCTGCACTACAGTAAGTTTATTGCCTTCACATAAGAGAATTTAAATATTGTGATGATTACCAAAGGTGGTTACTCCAGAACTCCCTTCTAAAGATATTAAGAAGTTGAATCCAGTGCTCTTTCACAGAAGTTATTACTGAAATGTAAAAATGCAGCTCTTTTAATGAAATATGACATTTTTTGAGGAAGTCTAATAGAGTTTCTTGCAGAAAAGCCATTAATATCTTTCCCACCAAAAATATTATTCACAAACTACACAGGCCAATGTACCAACTTTTGAGCTGCAGGCATTTCAGCGATTCACAGTTTACTGTTCTCCTCTCAGGCAACAGATGGTAAACCATTAGTATATGTTGTATAGCTTTGGTCTCCCAGAAATTCATTCAATCACTCTTTTCTCCCCCTTTTAGCTCACTACTTAGATGCTGTCAGAGGTAAGATTTTTCTTACCAGTTTTATAACAGACATGTATTTTAAACAGAAAATATACATGTAATAAAGGGAGGGTGGTGTTTGGGGGGATTGTTTGCTTGTTTTGTTTTTACTTGTACCAATCTTATTTGACGTATAATAAGACTAAAAAGGAATTTGGTTGTTTGACATCAACAAGTGACTTTTTGCCATAGTATAGAATGGACTGATAAGTAGTTTCAAGGACTGTTTTTTTTTTTTTTTTCCCTTATATTTATATTGAGTTATGTGTGTCTGTGTGTGTAATATAGGTAATCATAAATAAAGTAGATTTAGTCTGATGGCTAAACTTTTTTCTTTAACATAACAAGATAGCTCCAAGGTCATATACAAGGACTCTTAAGTCTTTGCAAAGACAGAATTATCCTCCTAGAAGTGCCCTATCACCCATCCCTCCAGGGAATTTTCCTTTGACAGAGACAGCAAAGGTTTTTCTGTCAGATATCCTAGTGCCTTTTATTGCTACAGCTTCCAAAGTTGAATATGTCCAAAAATTATCCTTAATTTCTCCTTGTCCTTTGCTTATCCACTAGAATGGAAGTACATAAATTCCCTTCTCACACCTGTGTATATTCATCCTTTGCCACATCATAAGGATATTATATACATAGAACTTTTTATATTTTTAACAGCCATCTGTCATTTTATTTTGAAGATTTTCTTCCTCTAGTCTGTTGATTGCTTGGAAAAGAATTCGGAAGGAACACTGGGTTACTTCTACAGATATTTTTCAAATTTATGTTTTTATTCCTTATACTTTGAGAATTTTCTTTCATAGACAGAAAATGAAAATATTGATTGGACTATACCTAGTAAAATCCAGGGCTGGTCTTGTATTGCTCCTGGGAATATATCCAGAAGATATGTGCTATTATTGCTGTCTCAGTTCAGCTACCCACTGAGCACTTGGCTCGTGTGCAGTTACCCTTTGTTAGAGTAGAACTCTGAGCTACTGGTAGAAAGAACAGGGTAATCTTGAGAATTTAAAAGGCAAAAGAGGAGCCATGGTGAGTGTTGATGCTTTATCAATGAATCAAAGTCATTCAAATACTATACTTTCTTTCCTCTTAGCTATATTTTTTCAATTCTCTAGAATTTTGAAAGTCTAAATCTGGCTTTCATAATTTTCATAAACATTTCTTGAGCATTTAATATTATTAAAGGCATAATCTTATATAAGCTTTTGAGAGAGATACCATAGAAGTCAAGATTTCAATCCTTAGTCCTCACACCAATAATAATCTCCAAGAGAAAAGCTGAATAGATACAAAGCAACCACGGCACATTTCTCAGGCACCATACAAGCAAATACTTAATGGTGTGGTCTGAACTATATAACAACATACCTAAGTCCTGCAGCAATATACCACAAGGGAAAAATCAACACAGGCTAGGCGTAGTGAGGAAAAGTTTCTCTTCATAGAAACTGCCATCTTTTCCCAACTTATTGGCCATAACTAGATACATCATCATTTATTCTGTTTTGATTGAGATGGGAGATATATTTATTGAAAACAAAAAAAAATTTCTTGTCCCCACCATAGTTTTTGTCCTATTTGAACCAGAGGTTGGGAATTGGGGTTAGCATTAATAAAGCTTAATTGGCTCTCTAAGGAAAACCACTGCAGAGTAAGGAATAACAAGTTCCCTGGGAAGGTTTTGCAAGCAAGCAAGCTCCTCTTCCATTTATTCAACACCTCATCTGTATGAAGCCCAAATGATTAGATGCTTCCCTATAGACAAACACATCATTGTTGGCCAATCCCATTCTGATGTTTTCATGACTGTTACTCTCTGCTGTCCTTTCAGATGGCTGCCCAGGGCTCTGCTTTGGAAATGGCCGATGTACCCTGGACCAAAATGGTTGGCACTGTGTGTGTCAGGTTGGTTGGAGTGGGACAGGCTGCAATGTTGTCATGGAAATGCTTTGTGGAGATAACTTAGACAATGATGGAGGTGAGTCATTTATAAAATGTTCACTTAAGAAAGGAATAGCCCAGCCTCTAGCAGAGTGCTAAACAAACTGGCCAAGGGTGAAAGTGAAGAATCCTAGGTATAAATGATACTGAGTTATTATTATTTTAAACTCAATCATAAACAAACATATATTATTTATTGAATATGACCAGGCAATACTTAAAGTTTGTTGCATGCTTGATATGTCATTTAGTTCACACAATAACTCTATGAGGTATAGTTAATATTATTTTCCCTACTTACAAACAAGAAAAGTAATGCCAGGGTAAGAGTAGTGACGTGTCTAAGGTTACACGGCTAGAAAGTATCAGAGCCACAGTTCCAATTCAGGGCTGTGTTAATTCAGAGCTTTTCTTACTACTGCACCATGCTGTCTCCCATAGCTATGGCATCTATCATGCCAAATTAAATTAATGTACTAGTGTTCAGGTTGTCAGATGTTACTGCAGCTTGCAGTATAAACACTGTAAATTTTTTTGTTTGTTTTTAGTTATTTAGAGCTCCCTCTTGTGTCTCTACCTCTTAGTAACACTTTATACCTTTCAAAGGACAAAACATCAAGATAATTCAAGGTAGAATTTTTAATATTTAATTCAAGAGCTGCATATGATATTTTAAAAAGCCACAGGTGACTCCAAGGCCTCAGGGTAACCACTTCTCTTTTAGTCAAGCCAACAAAACATTTAATATACTATACAACGAGACCTCAAAACAGCCCAAACCACCTCTGACTGTGCCTAAGACAACAAATCCTCGCTTTGCCAATACTTTCTATTGAAGGACACATAAAATTAACAAAAAAGTTATTTTTTCATTTTTGTATATAACTTTAAGATGAAATACGCTATTAAATTTCACTCTTCACATTTGTACACTCTTAGAGTCTAAGCAATTGTATTTCCTGTCTTTTGAATCCAAACACAGGGCTTAAATCAATAAGATAGCTGTCATAGTTTACACATCAAATTAGATGTGAGGGTTTCTTCCTTTGCTTGTTCTGGCTTGTGTTTAACCTTAAAAAGTTATAAGACCTTATGAAAATTAAGTGGAAGGAACTTTGTGATTAAGAACTCAGAGCCTTGAAGTTAGACTGGATTCAGATACTAGCTCTGGTTCTTACTTACTGGCTATATGATTTGGGGCAAGTTTCTTGATGCCGCTTCAATTTCCTTATCTCTAAAATGGGATTAATAATATTAACTGTCTAATTAGGTTATTACAAATATTAAATGAGATAATTCGATGAACCACTTCAAAGATAACAAACCACACCACACACACATATACACACAAGCTTGGAACAGACCATTTTCTGAAGAGACTGTTTACTACGTATCTAAATTGAAAAGCTTGTCTTGGAAGTTAGCATGAAATTTTCAATTAAATGATACAGTAATAAACTACTTAGTTGACTTTTATGGCCCTCCAAGACCCATCTTCACTTTCTTTTCATCCTTTTCATTTTATGCCTCTTACCTGGTATGCCCTTTCCTCTCCTCTACCCATCATTCTCTGTCCATCACTTAAGTCACAACGCAAGCCACATCTCACATGAAACCTCTGATGTCCACCTCTTCAGTCACCCATGGTGATTATAATAAGCACCATATAATAGTATACTTAACTATATTCTGTCCATATGATTTTCTTGTTGCATATTAAGCATGATCTATGGTCTAGTTTCATGCCCAAAGTGATTAATAATAGTATCCCACTTGTAGTCAGGATTTACAGTGTGCCAGCACTATGCTGAGCCATTTTTGTTTTATCTCCATGATGTAAAAATTATTACCACCACTTTATAAATTAGGAAACTGAGGAACAGAGAAGTTAAGTAAGTTGTTAAAGATCATATAAGAATTAAATTATAGATCTGGGGTGTAAACCTAGGTGGTCTGCCTCACTCCGAAAAGAATTTGGTGTAGTAATAGAGATTTCTCAGTTAATATATTGATTAAAAGTCTGTGCTTAGAAAATACATTAACAACTTACTATTTCTGGCTCAGTTAAGACTGACCCCAAATAAGGCTTTTATTTTAGTAAAGTAACAAAAATAGTTGAATATTTAACGATTTAGCATTTTTATGGTCTCAAGGTCACTTCAGACCTACAAAAGATTTTTAATGAATGGATCATATTAAATATTAATGAATTAAAATTATCAGTTCTTGTTATCTGTGGCATATGTAGATACAGAAAGCATAGATCTTACTGAATGTGTTTTAACCTCTAAACATTCCTTAAAAACTGGGTATCTATATGTGAATTAAAAGTCAAAGACCCTGATATGAGTGCAGTATATTTTTATGATCGTCTCTTTACGAAATAGGGGGAAAGACTCCTTAAGAGTTCCAATTACCATTTTTTCTCTATAATAGAATTAAGATAATATTGATGATAAATACTGTATTGGTTCAGTCCTACTTTGAGATGAAAAATGGATTGAATAACTTCGGAAAGCCCCATGACTAAGATTTTAGACCAGTAATTCCATTTGATAATGTAACCTCTAATAATACATTCAATGCCCTTCATTTGGTAGTGTTGGCTTTGCAACTATCCAGAATGGCTGGATTCACATAGTTGAATGTTACTAACGATTAATATTTGCATGCTTGTTTCATTCATATGTGTATATGTGTGTGTTTAATTAAATCAAAGTGCCGATTGAATATTTTTGAAAAAAGTGATCCTGATTTGTAAAATGTAATTTTAAAGAGATCTTCCCAATCAAAAAAAAAAAAAAAATTGGGGACTTTCAAGCAGTCACTTCAAGTAGCTGCTATTTGATTACTTCATATTATAGCTTATACTTAAAAAATGGTGGGATTCTTTTGCATTCTAATCAGCTTTGAATACTCATTAGTGTTGTTGCCATTTACTACAGCT
Organism: Loris lydekkerianus; assembly: GCA_963574355.1. Taxonomy (NCBI): domain Eukaryota; kingdom Metazoa; phylum Chordata; class Mammalia; order Primates; family Lorisidae; genus Loris; species Loris lydekkerianus. Next base: position 45,866 of record CAUYPK010148001.1, read on the forward strand.
TTGACTTTACTTACACTCTAATTCAATGCATTGTGACTGTTAGTAACTAATTGGGCTGCATTGAATATGTGGGTTATGCAACTGGTCCAGAAGCTACTAAGAGCTTCTTGAACAATGAAAACAGAAGAGAGAACAAATAACCTTTGGATTTTTTTCTGAACATGCTAAAAGGGAAAGCTATCTCATGTATTGTATATAAGTCTATATAATATATATTGTATCTCATGTAATATCTATAGAAGTCACAAACCTATCAAATGTTTCTACCTCATTTATCCCTGTAGTCAACAAGCACTTACACATGTACAACAACCCTATGTTTGGAGAAAACTTAATGTTATGGTGACCACATTTTCCTTTGTTAATAATGTGTCCTGATTACGGGTTTGGAAAATATGATCACCATGTGTTACATGCATATATGAATTGACATGAGAAAAAAAGTTTTGAACATTAACAAATTCAGAATAGTGGGAACAAAAAAAAACAGTAATGAGAAGGTAGAACTGTCAGACACTAAAGTGCATATGAAAGCTCGGATAATCAAAGCAAAGGAGTACTAATGCAAAAATAGGCAGATTAACACACCCACATGAAAATTCTAGAACATACTCAAGTACAAATAAAAATTTACCATATTATAAAAGTAGCATCAAAAGTCAGTAGGGAAAAGAAGCATTATGAAATAAATGATACTGGGACAAGTATTAAAAAAAATCTTAGGCTGGGTGTGGTGGCTCACACCTGTAATCCCAGCACTTGGGAGGACAAGGCAGGTGGATTGCCTGAGCTCACAAGTTTGAGACCAGCCTGAGCAAGAGCGAGACCCCATCTCTAAAAAATATACAGGCGTTGTGGCAGGTACCTGTAGTCCCAGCTACCTGGGAGGCTGAGGCAAGAGAATCATTCGAATCCAAGAGTTTGAGGTTGCTGTGAGCTAAGATGCAATGGCACCCTACCAAGGGTGACCAACTTAGACTGTCTCAAAAAAAAAAAAAAATCTTAGATTTTCAATTCAAACACAAGAACAAGATAAATAAAGATAACTTAAACACAATTAGAAGAAAATATAGACGACAGATCTTACAATGGAAAAGATCTTCTTAAACATAAAAACAAAGGAATGAACTAGAATAGAAAAAAATAAATTTGACATAGCGGAATCTTAATTTTTTTTTTTTTTTTTTTTTTTTGCTAAATTTAAACCACCAATATCTAAATATTTGGAGACATCAAAATCTTCATGGTAGCCACTAGCCATGGGTTGAGTATTTAAATTTAACTTAAAAAACACTAAAAATTCAGATTTTCAGTTGCACTGATCACATCTCAAGTGTTCAATAGCCACATGAGACTAGTGGCTACTGTGTTGGACAGCACAGTAGCATTCCCATCTTCTGCTGGATAGTGCCAATCCACCTGTTTAATTCAAATGTTTACCTTTCAGCCAACATTTCACATCAAGTACCCAGTTTTCCATTTATACATTACTATTTTTTTGCCAAGTATTGTGCTTGGCACAGGGGAGAAAATGACAAATAAGACAAGTTTCTGCCTTTATGGGGCTTATGGTCTAACAGGAAAGATAGGTATTATTCAGGAACCCACACAAATCACTATGTATTTACAACTATAATGAGTGTTAGAAAGATTTTAGGATGCTGTAAATGTGCATAGGAATCTAACCTAGTCCAGATGGTGAGGAAGGGAATGAACGTTGTAAGTGGAGGAAACGGCATACACAAATACCCTAGGGTAGAAATGTCCTAGGCTCTTTTAGGAAGTGAAAGGAAGGTCATTGTGGCTGGAACATAAGTCAGGGAAATGAGAGTAGGCAGGCGCCAGATCATACAGCAAAGTATGAATTTTATAAGATCTTCAGTTATCAAACAAAGATTCCATTTTATTCACTCTAGTTAGAGAGGAAGGAAGTGTACTCCGATATTGTGGAAGTACTGTCAAGAAGGTTCAAATGATGTCGAATAAGCATGTTTAATCAAAATAGCTTTTTTCTCTCTGTTCTTTTAAATATTTGTCACATATTTATCCAAGCTTCTCTGGTACAGACTCTTCTAGTAGTATATATTCATATTCATTGGTAAAATCAATAAGTTAATTGCCTAAGAGAATGAGCTTCCAGGAATCATTCTTCATAACAAGTTAAGTGTAGTAGCTATTTCCAAGCCTCTCTTATGATGTAGTTTTTCTAGATCTAGAAAACAGCACCATAGGTGAGTTATGAGCACATATACGCTCATGGATCAATGAGCCTCCTGTTTTGAATGGCACTGGCGTGCTGCAGTGTTTAATAAACAAGAAAAATGAAAGAGAAGGAGCAATGAATTGGTAACATTTGCTCTATTTAAGGACCAAGTATCTCCTCCACATTTACTTTTGAGACTTACTGTTGAGAATAAAAGACCTGATATCAGAAGCATATTCCTAATTATCCTCTTCTGACTACACCCTCCCCCCTCATTTCTAAGCAGCCCATTTTTTTAAAGATTCGGTGCTTAGTGTGAGAGCCTTAACTGCCAAGTGCTTTCAAATGCAAGTAGAAAGTAGAAAATCTAAACTTTATAATTAAGTTCACCACTGTATGACTGGGCCTATCACATTATCTATCAGCTAAAGCTTCTACTACATGACATCTGCCTACTTTTCACTGGTGAAAATGAATGAGATAACACTTGAAATAAGGTAAAATGAGTCATAAAGTGTGTTATGAATGCAGAATATATTAATAACATCTTTTGATATATTAGTCGTATGTTTATTAATCTCTAGGCAAATTTACAAATGCAATAGAAATAGGATTTTAGGGCATCCATTTATTCTTAACAAATATTTATTGAAAGCTTACTTTGAGCTAGGCATTCATCTAGTTGTTGATGAAATAGCAATGCTTAAAAAAGATGAAACCCATCCCCTCCACGGAGCTTATATTCTGGTTACCAAAGGCAGACGATAAACCAAAATTTAAAAATATACAGTATAAAACAAGGTAGTAAATGTAATGAAGAAAAAAAATTTTCTTAAAGGCAGGAAATAAAGTATAGGGAGTGTAGGACAGGGGTGGAATTTTGAATGAGAGAGTCACAGAAAGTCTCACTGAAAAGATAACATTTGAATAAAGACCCAAAGGAGGTGAAAGGTGAGCCATGTTGTTATCAGGAAGAACATTCAAGGCATATGAATTATGTGTGCAAATACCCAAATACAAGACTATATCTGGTATAATCGAGGAACATCACAGGATCTGACAAGACTGTGGTGAGATAGGAAGGAGGTTGGGAGCATAATAAAAGGTAAAATCTGAGTATTAATAAGGACTCAGCAAAAGATGAGTCTGTGAGGAAATAAGTTGTGCATTTATTCTAAGTGATATGGGAAGCCATTGATGGCAGAATGGAATGGAAGAACATGAATGTTAGTAGCATACAAACTATTTTCTCAACTCAGAAAAATGTAATGATTTGTGGTTATAGCAATAACAATGATTTGGCCAGGTCAGATCCTGAGTGCACTTGAGCCTCTTCTACTTTCTTTCTTTTTTTTTTTTTTTGCAGTTTTTGGCCAGGGCTGGGTTTGAACCCGCCACCTCCGGCATATGGGGCCGGTGCCCTACCCCTTTGAGCCACAGGCACCACCCACAGCTTCCACTTTCGTTTTCCTAATATGGCTAAATCCTGGGGTGAAAGTCAGCCTGAATAAATGAAAAAAATGAATTATAGACTGTTTCCACAGGAGATTCAGTCATATTACCTTCAATACATATCCCAGCAATCCTAACCTACCAGGAGTACCTAGTAGGTGGGCCTGCTTTAGTAAACGGTTATGAAAATGATTTATAATTAGTGCATTGCCTGTGGCTTTCTAAAATGCCAGGGAAGATTTTGTTTTACTGAGTCATTGGCATGATCAGCCCTTCAATTTCATTCTCACCACTAATTTGCTTCACAGACCCTAGTATATACATGCTAAAAATGTTAAGCTTCAGTCCAGCCCCTGTCCAAATGAAGACAAATTCTGAAATTGAAGAAATGAAATTTCTACACTACTACAGACACTACTCCGTAGTAGTGTCTGTCTACTTGGAGTCACATAGGATGCTACCCACCTGGCAACTTAACTAAAGCATAGTTTGCAAAATGAATATATTCCAAGAAACTGAACATGCTGCACTGAAGTGAATTGCCTTCTAGCCAAGGATAAAAGAACTCCAACAGAAGTGAGGCTGAATGTTTTGTGATTGGAGACCATTGCCATTTACCCCTGGGACTCTTTCTCTACTCTCCTTGCAATCCTTATAGTCTAGAATAATGTTTTTCAACCTTTTTTATCCCACAGCACACTTGAACCTATAGTTAATCTTCCAGGACACACTTAAATTATATTGATTTAAAAAAAGAGTAAAAAAGGAATATACTTACTGTGCTTTGAATTTCTTTTGAAAATGATTTAATTGTCTTTAAAAATTTTGTGACACACCCAAGATCCTGGGCACCCAGTGTGCCACAGCACACCGGCTGGAAATCACTGGTCTAGAATTTGATATAATAATAATAGTTAACACTTATCAAATACTAGCTATGTACTAGATACTATTCTAAGCTGTTAAGCTCGTTATGACTATCTTGCCAACTTTATTAAAGTATAAATGGTATACAAAAAGTCTGAACACAATAAATGCAAGTAATTCGGTGACTTTAGACATAAGTATACACTCATGTTAACCACCACCACAATCAAGGTAATTAACATCTCTAATCACCTCCAAAAGTTTCCTTGTGTCCCTTTGATTTGGGGAAAGGGGGAAGGTTTGGGAATTTTTGTGGTAAGAACATTTTACTTGTGATCTACCCTTTCCACAAATGTTCAGGGTTCATAATGCCTTATTAACTATACATTCTATGCAGTGCTATGTGGTACAGTGTCGGGTCCCGTCTGGGGTGCCACTTGTCTGGACCGGTGACGCTGTGTCTCTGGCCCCAAATCCAGGGCCTCATCGGAGCCGGGACGCTAGGTCTCCAGCCCCGGCCCACTCAACTATCTGGTCGGGAACCACTGCACCAGCTTACTCGGGGTTGGTCTCGTTCTAGTCTCAGGTGCCAAAACACCTTAGAAGTCACAGTCAATATTAGTAGGAGTGAGCATCTCGTCAGCAATCTCAGCAGCAGTCTGTCAGTCTTAGTTCGACCAGCAGCGTCTCCTGAGGTTATTTATAGAAGTAATACACCACAGGTGTGGAGACTGCTATGCAATAATGTTGCTGTTCTCGTCATGTGCTCTTTAATGAGAGACCAGTGATGTTAAATGATGTTAAATCCCTTCCCCAATCCCTTATGGCCAAGGTATTTCTCACAGGTGCTTCCCACACTATAGAAACTTGCTTATCTTCTAACTTTATACCCATTGAACAGCAACTGCCTCTATGCCCCACCTCCAATGCCCTCATAACCACTATTGTATCGTCTCATTTCATATGTTTGACTACTTTAAATGCCTTATGTAAAAGGAATTATGAAGTATTTTTCCTTCTATGACTGAATTATTTCACTTAGCATAATGTTCTTCAGTCTATGGCCACACCATGCCACCCTGAATGCAACCCAGTCTCACCTTTATGTTTATTATTGTCCACATCTTACACATGAGGAAACTAAGAATTCAAGAGTTGAACTGACTTGTTTAGGATTGTATAGATTGTAAGTGCCAAAGTAAAGATTAGAGCTAAAGTCGTCAGTAGTCTGGATTTAAGCCCTTAACTACTTCCTGTACTCTAAACACCCATGTATAGTCAAGTTAGTCCCAGGCTAGGTCAGTACTAGTATAATAATACTGCTTAGATGATAATGAATATGTGATTTGCAGTCATAATACTAGGTGGTTTTTTGGTTTTTGGTTTTTGTTTTCTTTTTTTTTTTTTTTTTTAAGTCAGAGTCTTACTCTGTTGCCCTGGGTAAAGTGCCCTGCTATTATTATAGCTCATAGCAACTTCAGTCTCTTAGGATCAAGTGATCCTCCTGTCTCAGCCTTCCCAGTAGCTGGGAGCACCCACCACAATGCCTGGCTAGCTTTTCTGTTTTTAGTAAAGACAGGGGTCTCTCTCTTGCTCAGGCTGGTCTCAAACTCGTGAGATCAGGCAATCCACCAGCCTCGGCCTTCAGAGAGCTAGTATTACAGGCACTGAACCCGGCCAATA
>CAUYPK010148002.1:0-23172 GCA_963574355.1 Loris lydekkerianus
TTTGCTGTTTTTTTCAAGCCTTTTTTACAAATATAACATTTTAATCTTAACCAAAAATACCATGGCAAAATTAAATTAAATTCAAAAAAAAAAAAAAAAAAAAAAAAAAAAGGTAAATAAACAGAATATACTGACTGTGCTGTGAACTTCCTTTGAAAATAACTTAATTAATGATCTTTAAAAATTTTCATGGCACACCTGAGATCTCCTCACAGCACACCAGTATGCCACAGCGCAGCAGTTGAAAATCGCTGCCTTATAGAATTAAATACAAATTTCTTTTCATGACCTTCAGGCAGCTGGACCTAGTTCCAGTAGTATCAGCCCATTTTAGTGTCTGAGCAGCTAGGCTCTTACCCACCTCACTGCTGCAGCAATGATGCCCTTTCTGCTTATGATGTTTTCCTTCTAGGCCTCCTATGATTGGATCCTTCTCAGGCCTAAATATTATCACTGCAGAAAGGCCTTCCATTCTTCCATGGCAGGTTTTTTAAGACTTCAGCCCCTATCAAACCTAAACTGTCCACAGTTTGTAATTAGGTGATAGGTTACTTATTTATTTATTTATTTTATCTATTTCTCTTGCTAATTGTAAGTTTGTCTGTTTTGCTCATGACTATATAAACTGTGCCCAGCACAGTACCTGACACACTGTAGTCTCTCAAAAATGGGATGAATAAGTTTCCTTTGTTCTTTCATATACTGCAGTTGGCCTGCCATTTAGTCTTCTGTTCAGGATTGTCTCTCCCCATAAGGCTGTGAGAACTTTAAGCCAAGAAACTGTGCCTTAACTTTGCATGGCACCATATGTGACACACCTTGTGGGCTCATCCATAAAGGAATGAATGGTTAAGGTTAGGGACTTGAGAAAGTTTTCTTCAAATTGTATTACATCTAACATACAAAACCACAGTGGCAGATGTTGTTTAGAGTACATAGTCTTGAGAAATTAAAAATCAAACAATCAAATCCCCCAAACATTGCTAACACTCAGAGCAAATCGTGGATAAAGACTGTTTGGGAAACAAAACTTGAAGGATGGGAGTAAGTTTGAAATAGTACTCAGAAATCACAGAAAGAGACTCGAGGGAGCTCTCTGGGGACGTCCCAATCTATCTAACACTGATGGAGGCACGGTTCCTGCAAAGGAGTGTCTCTCAGAACACTGCTTTCCTCCTGCATCAAGAGGGCCTAAGGGTTGCTTCTTCTGCAGGATGAACGAGGTGGTACCATATCAAGTGTTCAGCAGCTCACTGGGCAACTACTGTCCAAGGAGAGCAAAGGCTTCCCAGGCGCCCTTCTTGCTGTAGCCTGGGAGGCCACGTGCCCACATAAGGTGTTGAAAGAAACTGATACCAAATTCCTAAGGAGGGAAAATGTTTCCCTGAAATTTAAGGGAAAAAAAAGGAAACAGGCCAAGAAGGTATGCTCAGAAACTGATGGAAAGAGCTGATGTCATTAGTTCAAAATCAGGAAACATGTACTGAAAATAGAGTAATACCAATGTCAAAGGATCCCAGGGAAGCATGGGCCAATTTAACAAGAAAGCAGAAGAACAGTGATAGACACAAGGGGAGTCTCTCTAGACAGTCTCCTTGATCCATTGTTGAGTCCAGACTTCTTGCCATTTAACTCTAATTCTTTCCTCCATTTTTAATTCATGCCCACCCATGAGTTAACTTTGACATTTTTATGTAGGAAGCAAGAGAGATTCACCTTCTATTAGAATGCTAGTTGATAAAACTCAAAATATTCCAGGTGGCTTCCAGATAGCAACAAAACTGTGGAAATCTATTTCTGTATGTTTCTTCCCAGTTTTCCTAGTGCTGGCTCTTTCCAAAGCTACTATCATCTTCAATGACTTTCTAGATAAAAAGTTCAGGAAACACCAATGTTTGCCTATAACTGATGCATTTGTCCTGTCCTGAAACTACATAAAACTATAAGGGTATCAGAAGAGAGACTGAAGGGATAGCTTTTCCCTGAGGCCTGCTGCCATGATTCCATTGAGTTCTGGGTATGTGTTTATTTTTATAGTTCCCTTTCATAAATAGATGGTGTGAGACAGACGTCTTATTTCCAAGATTCATTTTATGGAGTGGCCTCCCATCAATCTTTCCAAGAAGACAGATGGAAAATTATGGTCCCAGCCCGCATTACAGTCCATCTAGGAATCAAGGAGAATTCTGAACCTCAGCCACTCACCAGATTATAAACTACCATTTATAAGCAGAAAAATGATTATCTTTGGGTCTCAGCAGCATTATGTTTGTGGCATGAAGACCCAGCTAATCACATGTGTCTCATTTTACATCCCCATCACCTTCACATATGGATTATCTCCTACTGCATTATTTAAATATCAAAAAAAAAAAAAAAAAAAAGAATGCCAGAGGAATCTTGTCCTTCTAGATGGAAAGCATCATGTACATGAAAGTAGCCTTAGTCTTAATGGTTACACCACTTGCTAACAAAAAAGTTCTAGTCATTTCACATTATTTTCTTGCTCATTTTTTCAAGATCTTGATGAAGAAGAATGAACACACAGATTACAGGCTCTGCTTTAAAGTAGAGCTCTAGGATGATAAGACTAACTTAACAACACGAAGGGACAAAGGTATGATATGAGCAAAGGAAAACATGATTTATTCATACAATGGAATAATCTACAGTCATTAAAAGTACTTAGATCTGTGTATCAGTATAGATACAGATACTAAAAATTAGGACGTAGGACAACAAACCTAGTATGAATCATTCTTTCTATTGTACTTTTACTGCATTCCTTGAGAAAGTCAGGTTTTCTTCTTAATTTGGTAAATTTTGATCACTGATAGTCATACAGAGGAAAACTCAATTTTTTTAAATTAATGGAGCTAATTTAAAAATGATTTCTTAATTCATTATCATTTAGTATTTTCTCCCTGGGCTTTTAAAGCAGTGAATGGACTTCAGCCTGGTCATAAAATCCAACAATTTGGATAATAATTCTGTGTAGCATGGATTGCAATCTGCAGAAGATGATTCAAAAAAGAGCCTACTAATTTCCCCTGAGAATGAAAGATAAATATTTGTGGTTAAAATATTGTCACGACTCTCAGACAGAAGAAAGATTTAGGTCTACCACTTGGCTCACACTTCTTCCTAACCAAACTGTAATTTTTCCTGTAACTTAATAAAATTACTGGGGAGAGAAAGCATGCTCTCTGACTACTAGGAAAATTGACGCAATTAAGGAACACTTCAGTAGTTTCAATGTCTTTTCCTTAAGGATTTCAGAATTCCTCCCTAAAGTATTTTATGGCATTTTCAGTGAACAGAGCGATAGGCAGGTAAAACTCAGTATTTATTGGTAGACAACCTAAAGCAAACCTCTTTATCTGCTGACACCTTTATACAAGTGCTACACATCAGGTGTTTTGTCATCCCTTAGAGGAAAGATCCTGGTGGATGTCAAGAATGCAAGTATTTGCTTACCTGTAGCAATAGCTGGCTATTAGGTCACAAACTCAAAATGCAATGTGTACACAGAAATAGGATAGCAAAACTCCCAGCCAAACTCCCAGCCTTCTCTACTTCCTTGAGGTTGATTCTAACTTCATATCAAAGGGACTAGCTAAATAGCCAATAACTAAAAATTGTCATGCGATATCTACTCTAAGATATCATAACAATTCATGAGATTAATCTATTCTTCCTAATAAGTTAAAAACATACAGGCAGGCAAAAGTGTTGACAACCTCACAGCTCTCTTCAGAAGTGCATATCCAAGAGGATCAGACAAGCCATCTCTTACCTTCAGCTGTTAGTGTTGCCAGCTGGTAAACACCACAGCTCCATGACACAGGGTGCCAGTATGGGAGGGGAGAAATAGTTTTCTAAGATTGTATAATTTCCTCCATCCTACAGTTTAATTTATATTAAGGACTCCATATGTGACTGCTGGAGTTGAATGCTGGAAACTGAATCAGCATCCTTCCTTTGAGGCCAGTTTCCCAAAATTGGTTCTGTGCGCCTACACTGTACGAGCTGAAAGCATACGGATACAATCACATTCCAAGACACCTTATTTGTTGTTGGTATAGATGGAGCCTACTGTCTCAGCTTATGAAAGTAATAAGGATTCTCAGACCCCCACTAATCCATGTAAATCACCCTTTCATCTGTTTAAAGGCTAAAATCCATAAGTGATAAAAATAGTTATGACTATTGCGTTGCCGGCATATAGAACCATGTTCTATATCTTGATGTAACACTGCAAGGTCTGAGACCCCAGTGGTGAGAAGGAAGAAGAGATTTAGACAAATAACCACACCCAAATGGAGGGAGACAGAGTTCAGAAGTATGGAATCCAAATTTTGTCCTTATATTAGATATGTAATGCTGACCAAAAAGAAGAAATGACTAAATGAGGATTACTTTTATCTAAAACTCATTGTAATGCTTCCTTTATTTTTAAAATCAAATGGATAACAGAAGGAAACTTCACTTCTCTAGGTTGTAACCCAGGATCCCACATTCGGGCTATCCAAAATTCCAGGGATCTGGAAGGCCAAAGACTGAAATTAAAATAATCAAAATATGAAATAAAAATAAATAAAGTTACTAGATAATAACTGTGTAGCAAATGACAGAAGACAGTAAAATCTTGTAATTCTTGTGTCTGACTAGATTATTTTTCAAATAATCCCTCTGCACAACAATTACGGGATATTGTTACTTCTAACTCATTGTCTTCCATTCTTCATTAGTGTGTTGATTTTTTTCCCTCTATATCACATTTTTGATCTTATTCTTTTAGAAAGAGTTTGATTTTCCTGTTTAAACCATTTCATTTAAACTCATTTCATCTCTAAATGAGTTTCCATTTGTGATGGGATTTCATTCCATTTACGACCTAAATGAGGAGGCACCAATTTAAGTTCTTTCATTTTGGGGCTGGGGAACAGATTCAACCTGTACTGACTGAGCACCTACTACACGTTCAGCAGAGAGAAGACTAAGACAAGTGAAATGGATGCCTTTCCTCTCTTATCAACTAAGTAAATCCTCGAATATTTAAAAACTGAAAGAAGTGACACAGAAGATAAAGAGTGGCAAACAACAGTATAATAGAGGAAACCTAATTTTCACAGGAGTGTGTCTAAGGAAAGCCTGGCCTACTGAGGAAACGTCATATATGCTGAGATGGAGGAAAGGGAAAATCAATCAGGAATAGGAACAGTGACAGTTTGGGAGGTTCCAGACAATGCAGACAGAATAGAAGGAAGAGTAGACGAGAAACCCTCCCGATCAGATCTACCAAGTCTAGTGGGTTGTGCCCTCTACATACTCCTCATATCTCTATGCTTTCCCTCCACTTAAATCTCTAGCCCCAAGCCACCAAAATCTTACACAAAATTCTTAACTTGTCTTTATTGGGGCCCTCCTTGGCAGCTAATAGACCTAGACTACCTGAATTCAATTTCCTTGTTTGTAAAATAGAAATAGTAATAGTGCTTTTCTCAAGGGTGTTTTAAAAGGAGAAATGAGATATTACTTAATATCAAACTTGACTGAGAACATTAAATAAATGTTACTTAATGCTATTTTTACTATTGAATGATATGTCACAAATATAGAAGCTTGGGGAAGTTTCCATAAAATAGGTATGACTTGAGGGCAGTTTTGAAGAGTATGTATTTATTGTCTAGAAAAAGTGATTTCTGATTAGAACAGGAACCAGACAAGGATGTCCACTATTGTCATTGCTGTTCAACATAATGCTGGAAGTCCTGCTGAGGCAATCAGACAAGAGAAGGATATCAAGAGTATCCAAATGGGGACAGAAGGTCAAACTTTTGCTCTTTGCTGATGATATGATCTTATACTTAGAAAATTCCAATGACTCAACCATGAGATTCCTGGAAGTGATAAAAAAAAATACAGTAATGTTTCAGGATATAAAATCAATGTTCACAAATCAGTAGCCTTCAGATATGCCAACAATAGTCAAGCTGATAATTAAATCAACAACACTAGACCCTTCACAGTAACATCAAAAAAGATGAAATACCTTAGAATATACTTAAAAAAGAATGTGAATGTTCATTCACTGTTCACTGGAAATGACATAAAATACTTTAGGGAGGAATTCTGAAATCCTTAAGGAAAAGACATTGAAACTACTGAAGTGTTCCTTAATTGTGTCAATTTTCCTAGTAGTCAGAGAGCATGCTTTCTCTCCCCAGTAATTTTATTAGGTTATTAGGATCTCTACAGTGAGAACTATGAAACACTGATGAAAGAAATAGCAAAGGATATTAACAAATGGAAGAACATATCATGCTTATGGCTGGGAAGAATCAACATTGTTAAAATGTCTATGTTACCCTCAAAGTGATCTATAGATTTAATGCAGTCCTCATTAAAATATTAATGTCATATTTTGAAGAACTTGAAAAAATAGTTCTTCATTTCATATGGAACCAGAACAAACCCCAATTAACCAACACAATTTTAGGAAATAAGAACAAATATGGAGACATCACATTACCAGACTTCAGATTATACTACAAATCTTTAGTGATCAAAACAGCATGGTACTGGCACAAAAATAAAGACATAGATCTATTAAAGAGAATAGAGAACCTAGAGATAAAACCAGCCTCATATCACCATCTGATCTTTGATAAAGCCAAAAAACAAAACAAAACAGAAAAACACCCCATACACTAGATAAAAGAATCCCTATTTAATAAATGGTTCTGGGGGAACTTGTTAGCCATATCTAAAAGACTGAAATTGGACCAGCACCTCTCACTACTTACAAAAATTAACTCATGATGGATAAAAGATTTAAATCTAAGACATGAAACTATAAAAACTCTGGAAGAAAGTATGGGAATAACTCTAAATCTTATCAGCTTATGAAAAAAATTTGTAAAGAAGACCCCATTGGCAATTGCACCACCAACAAAAATAAATGAGGCCTGATCAAGTGAAAAGGCTTCTGCACAGCTAAGGACACAATCAACAAAGCAAACAGACAACCTTCAGAATGGGAGAAGATATTCACATTTTATGAATCTGACAAAGGGCTAATAATCAAAATCTAGAAAGAACTCAAGCAAATAAGAAAAGAACAAACAACCCCAATTAATCACTGGGCAAGAGACATGAACACAATGCGGACAGATGTCCCATGTCCCATGCGGACAGATGAATGCTCAACAAACACACGAAAACATGCTAATTGCCCCTAACCATCAGAGAAAGGCAAATCAAAAACTACTTTGAGATATTACCTAACCCTAGTGAGAATAACCTATATCACAAGTCAGCAGCATACGCTGCTTTTGGTAAGAAAAAAGAGGAATATTCACATACTGTTGGTGGGATTGCAAACTAGCAGAGTTTTTCTGGAAAGAATTATGGAAAATCCTCAAATAACTAAATGTAGACCTTCCATTTGATCCCATAACCCTATCACTAGGTATCTACCAAAAAGAAAAAAAAAAACGTCATTTCATAGAAGGAAATTTGCACTCAAATATTTATAGCAGCTCAATTCACAAATCACAAAGATGTTGAAACAACTCAAGCACCCATTTACCCAGGAATGAATGAAATCTGTGGTATATGTATATGTATAGCATGGAGTATTATTTAACCATAAAAAGATGGAGTCTTTATATATTTTGTGTTTACCTAGAAGGATCTGGATAATATTTTCCTAAGTATCACAAGAATGGAAAATCAAGCATTTCATGTACTCAATACTAAATTGAAACGAGTAGATTAACAACTATAGGTACACATGACAGAAAAACACAATTAAATTTATGAAGGGGAAAGGGAAGAGGCAGTTCAGTAAGATTCCACCTAACTGGTACAATGGGTATATGGCACACTTTCTGGAGGAAGGACTCAACTATAACTAAGACTTTATCTTACAAACACAAACAATGTAATCTAATTGTATAGACCCTAATATTAACCCCTCCTCCCCCAAAAGAGGGAAGTTGAACTGGTACTCTAGGCTCAAGGCACTATGTAAGCAGAGGCCTACACAAGGCTGGGGAGGAAAGTGGAAGGTGAGGGGTGTGTATGTGTGTGTGTGTGAATGTTGTTAGGTCAGGGAGACAGTAACGAGACTCACTAGACTGGAGGAAAACAGTGTGTGCAAGCAGTAAGCTTAGACAAGTAGGCTAGAGACTACAAAACTCACTCAGAGAGAAACACAAATAATGCACTCATGCAAATCATCCCAAGGATAGCAGATTTTTTTTTTTTTTTTTACACTAACTTCTGATTTTTAGTGATGAAGAATAGGGGTGGGGGCGGTGCCTGTGACTCAAAGGAGTAGGGCACTGGCCCCACATGCCAGAGGTGGTGGGTTCAAACCCAGCCCCGGCCAAAAACTGCAAAAGAAAAAAAAAAAAAAAAAGAATGGGGGTGGAAAAGGGATACTTATTCCTAGTATCAATAAGTAAAATTATCTGATGGAGAAAAGTTTTGAAAATTTGCAAGAAGAGTTAATTCAATGTTCTCTAAATTGAGGGGAAAAACCGGCCTCAGGTATCCCCATATACCTGCCTGGAAATACAAAGCCTCAGTCTATGGGCAATTTGAATTTTTGCAACTCTTTAAAACATCATTGTTCCTGAGGGACTGCTGGCTCTGTTGAAAAACTTTCCTGGTCCGTAGGTCAGCACCAGACCAACACCACAGCATTCCTGTGACCACTTATAATTTGAAACACAAACTCAGGCTTTGCATGTTTTTAAAACATCCCTATAACTATGGGTTGTTTAAAAATAGCTATACCCCAAAGAGTTTATTTCCAACATCTGACATGATTGCATTTTGCAGCGATTTGTTATGTAAATAATGGTAGCAGAGGAGAAATATCAAAAAAACATTGCTCCTTCTCATAGCCTGATGGATTTAATGCTTTTGTTAACTCTGGATTCCAAGTCTGGGGGTTGTCTGTTTGTGGTGTATAAAATAAAATACTCTATGCCTGCCTCAGCTTTTCTTCTGATGTAGCCGCAATCTGAGAAGGAAACTATTGTTCTTCTGTGGTTCCCTTGCCCCAGCTTTCCTTTGCAGATAGACAACTGTGTTTCAGTGTGGAGGAGGGTTTAAATGTCCTGGCTGGTGAGATGATGCTGTGTTTTCAAAGCAGAGGGAAGACCTTTTTGAGATGATGGTTCAAGGAGTGTTTGGAATTGCCAGTAATTTAAGGCCTGATGATACCATGAGCCATTTGCTGAAGCTTCAATTTCTTCAACTCTCTATTTCCTGACCCAAGGTTGCTTGAATATGGTGTTTTCTGATAATTGTGGTGAAAGGAAGGAGGTAAGGCAAACTGTCACTCTCAGATTTGTCAGTAGGAGAAAAGCAAGGGATAGACTTTACCAGAATTTTGTCCTTCTTCCTCCCCCCTTCCCCATGTTACAGCACCTCCCCTCTCTGCACTCCTCCTCTGTTCCCTCCTTCTTTGCTTCCTCCTAACCTGATCATTTATTAAATGTCTACTGTATGCCAGCTTTCTAACTTCTTCTTTAATGGTTATATTTTAGGAAGTCTTCCTTTTAATGGCTGCTATCATTTTTAGGGCGATCCTAGTCTATATTTTTTCTTTTAGGGGGTAATTAGGAAAGACATAGTGAAGAGGAAAAAAAAATGATTTTGGTCTCCAATTAGTGTTAACTGATGGAGAGGAAAGGCCTGGGGTTATGGGAATGTCTTTTGAAATGACAACTGTTTTGTAAGGAGTTCTTGTGAAGAAGTGGGATGTATCCTACACTGATGAGGAAGAAGACCTACAGAAAGCCAACTAGCATCATCAGAATAGCCCCCAAATGCCCAAACCCAGGTGCAGAGGAAGTGAGCCTTCTGGCTTAGGTTGTCCAATATTCCTTGAAAATGAACCCACAGAGGGGACAAGGCATAGAGTGGTCACATGACTGACCCGAAATTATAATGAACTTTGTTTTATAGCTATTGGTATTAAAACATTAGTGTATTTGAACATTTCTCTGAAACCTGATGAGATATCCAAACATCTTTTTTCCTGAAGGTCTCCAGAGGTCTTTAGTGGAAAGTGGCATTTTCATACTTTTCTGTGCACTGTGATGAATCAATTGTTTCTTAATTATAGCAAATGATCTAAGAGATTAAACATAGTAAAGGGCTCAAGTTCAAATTCTAGAATTCAGAATGTGGGCACCTTCATTTTAATATGCATTTTCTTACTCCATTCTTATGTTCTTGGGCTCTTTGATAAGCCCAGATCTTATTCTACTAAAAGGCAGATCTTCTCACACTGAGACAGGATTTAGAATGATACAATTTATAATTTCCACCCCAACTCTTCATATTGTTTCCCCTGATTCTTAATACCTCCTGACATTTATTTCCAACAGTTCTGTTTACTTTCACCAACTCTTGATAGTTGAGATCAGGCCCTAGCATGGCTGTGTTGCATACTGTGATGAGAACAAATTATACTCTTGGATGGTAAACTCCCTCTTCTTAAAGTTCTGTGTTTTTCTTTAAGATAATTAGAAAAATTATATTTATGTCATATCCAGCTCAGGGTCCCCAGTCCCTTAACCAAGAAGCTGATGAAGCTGTCTAATTGATCTCAATCAATCTCTTCCCTCTGCTTGGCTTGTGGAACAGAAATTGGTCTTGGGATTCAGTAGTAGCAAATAGAGGGTGCAAGATCTTAATTACAATGGAAATGTTTCTCATCCTATGTTAGCTCTGCTCCCTTACCTTTTCATTGCAAACTACGTGAAGGGAGGGAGGAATAGATACATATAACACAAACAAAAGACAACAACAACAGCAAACCCAGAAGCCCACGGTCCAAATCAAGATTACTAACAGTTTGTCAAACAAAGAAGCCCAACATGTGGTGAAAATACATGTGGGTGAAACTCATTTCTTGCCTGGCCCTGTCTCACTCACACTACTATTATTGTTCTTTTTTTTTTTAAGGAAAGGTAGTGACATTAAGAAGTGAGCAGATAAAGGTAATCTTGGTGGCACCCTTTCATCTTTTTCTTATTTCAACTGATCTTGAAAATAAATCACTGTTTAAAGGGAGGAGACCCTAATCACCATAGACCACTTTGGTTAATTTTAGAATGTGTGATTCACAGTCACTGTGTAGAAAGATCTGAGGCTTTTTATTAATCTAAACCCTTCAAAATTCTAATTTTATGGTACCAAAAACTTTTAGCATTTTGTCTATGGCAAAATTGCCATGTAGTTGACGTTGTAGCTTCTGTATACTGCCAGGAAGAAGGCATCATCTTTGTTAGGGTTTGAGAATTTAAATTAGGTAGGGTTTACTGGGAAGCACAGGACTGCTAGCAAGTCCACGAGGAAGGGCTGCGGGAGCAGGCAGGCCCGTGGATGTTACGAACCTGCCTGGGGTGCGTGTTAGGCCTGACCATGTAACCACAGATACTCATACACAAGGGATAGCAGACCATTCCAATAAAATGAAAATTGATATTCAATTAAAGCCATCCCTTATTTTAGTTTACTATTGTTTTCTAAATCATGGCTCTACAAAATAAATTTAGAATTACTTTCCTCTTCCAAACTGAAATATCACTTTTCTTCCTGGCTTAGACCACCAGCTAGGCTTCTGCCACCGGAAGTGGGGAAAACATCGAATATCCTTTGAGGAAGCCTGATGAGATGCCCTATTATTCCAATTTCCAAACCAGAGATGCTTGGAGATACAAACACATTTTTTTGTGTGGTCGAAGTTTCAACCTCAAGAACTTGGCAGTTTTCTCACCACGAACTGTGATTTCCATGATGTGATGGTTTACAAGGGTTTTTAAATTGATGTTTTGGGTAATTCCATGGGAATCTTATTTCAATACCCCTGAATTGATAACTTTTCCTTCTTAAGAGTGATTTTGGTGTTCAGATGACCTTGAGACACAGACAAGGAAGATTCCCAGTGGTAAACACTGGTGCAAAAGGGGAAGGAAGAAAGTAAAGCTTGTAAACTTAGAGAAATAAGACAGCAACCTTTCCGTGTGCCATCCTTCTCCTTCATGCTGCTATTTCCCTTTCATTCACATTTTCTTCCATTTCACTGGTCCTACTTATTGTCATTTACCATAATGATAATTCACATCCTTACTCAGCTTTATGTCAGCCGCTCCTTTCCCCCTTATCTTTGGGTTCAGAACTAGAAATGCCCAGACAATCTCTCCTCAGAACCAAGTCCTTTATATTTTTCTATGGTAGACATCTTACCACCTTTGTACTTACTGATTATAAAACTTTTCCCTTGGTTGGTGAAGAACAAGATGATATACCCATTGCTTGAGGACAAAAAACGTGTTTGTATCTCCAAGCATCTCTGGTTTGGAAATTGGAATAATAGGGCATCTGATCAGGCTTCCTCAAAGGATATTCTGGGGCTTTTTATTGTATACATAATCAATAAAAGAGTCCTGAGGCTTTATGTACCTCAGAAAGCCAGATGACCAAGCAAAGGTGCTTCGACTAGGTAACATGAGATCCTGAGCTGAGCAGGTCCGGTTGGGCTCAGGTGCTCCAGGGTAGAGAGAGTACTATGACAGGAAGCAGCCTATGCCCCAGGGTGCCCCAATGCTCCAGGACACTTTGTGCCTTTCCCGTTTCTCTAAGTTCCTCATTACAGGGTATCCATATAACCAAATGAAAATGGCAACTCTGTCCCCTAAGCTTGACAGTAAATAACAGTAGACAAATGCTTTAACACTGTGAAAAGTATATATTGAGGTTTGTTCCTGTGTGTAAGTGGACAGTCTTCAGGGAAAGACTGAGTCTGAGATACAAACATGCTCAACTGAGATGCACAGAGATGGTTGTGTAACTTATCAAGAACGAGGAAAGGTAAAGGTTGCCTCCTGAGCCACGAGGGGAGGCTATTCCTTGAGTTACTTTCACTATGGTCACCCTGTGATCACTTTTTTTTTTTTTTTTTTTTTGTCCAGCATCATTCTAGGCAAAAAAAAAAAAAAAAAAAAAAAAAATTTTTTTTTTTTTTGAGACAGAGTCTCACCATGTTGCTCTTGGTAGAGTGCCATGGCATCACAGCTCACAGCCTCAAACTCTTGGGCTTAAGTGATTCTCTTGCCTCAGCCTCCCAAGTAGCTGGGACTACAGGCACCCGCCACAACAGCTGGCTATTTTTTTGTTGTAGTTGTCATTGTTGTTTGGAGGGCCCAGGCTGGGTTCCAACCCACCAGCCCCAGTGTATGTGGCCAGTGCCCCTCTTGGACATGGAGTCTGGCTTCTGTTGACATGCAATACTCATCTTCTTTGATCTTGTTGGAACATGAACATTGCTGGTATCAGAGAGAAGAAAGCCATACACTGAACCCTGAAACCCTCTTGTGGAGAACTGGCACAGGGAGAAGATGGAAGAGAGCCATGGCCTGAAGCTGGGAGAAAAGGTTTTCTAAAGGACTGTTTGACCAATTATATCAAATACTGCTAAAAGGTGGAATAAGATTTTGTGTTATAGGTACAGGGTCCTTGAGACTAGAATTCGTACCCGATTCATCATTTTTCTTCTCAGGGATTCGCATACAATAGAACTGAAAGATCATTGTGACTGGTCATAGAACAGGATATGCTTTCTCTTGCTTCATTGCCCATCTACAGACACCCACCCAAAGGCAAAACAGGGGCAAGATAGTTGCTTCCAGAGTTTCATGTTGCAGGGATCACTAAGTGCTCTTGCCTCCTTCACGCAGCATGAGCCAGAGGCATTCCCAGTCTGAAGAACTTCCAGGGTTTCAGGGGCTTGAGGTGGAGATCTAGGGGAGAAATGAAAACAAGGAGCAAAGTAGTGGTGATGGGGAGGACAAAAACCCAGACTGTTCAGAATGGTGCTGGGCAAAGAGAATGATTCCTGAACGTGGAAGAATCTGGAGAGCAAGTCACAAGAAACCAAAACCAGAAGGAGGCAGAGGGGATGCTGAGAGAAAACAGAAAGCTCTGAGAGAAGGCAGAGACAACTGAGGTAAGAGAGGAGAGAAAATTAAAAGCAGAAGGAGAGAAAGAAAAATGTCTGCAAAGGTGATGCCAATGTCTGGAGAAACAGCAGAGGAAAGGCAACGCGGCTGGCTCACGCTGAGAACAGCCCTGTACTGGGTACCAGGGGGCTGATGTCTGATTTCTCTGTGCCTCAAGAAGAGACAAATGGAAGATTGAGGGGGGCCTCTAGGCATTTTGAATCCAAGAAGAAAACATACTTCACAGGGTGAAATGCTCAAGTAAACACAAACAGCAGGCCTGGGGTTACAAGTGACCCAACGGCGGCTCAGTCCTCTGCTTTCGTCCAGCCTATTTGCACAACATACACAGCTGGTTTAAGAAGGAGGGGGGAAAATCTCATGTCACTGGGTGACCTCTCATGTCAGCATTTGGCTAATTAAGGAAAGATATTACCTACAGATCTTTACATCTCGGTCCTGTTTCCTGCTTGTTAAAGAATGGCTTAATGGGGGGAAAAATCAAGGCAACAGAATCTAAATTATTATTTTTTTCTCCAAATGAGCTGAGTGGCAGTGGCTGATGTTGCCAAAAAAGTTTGAACAATAGGATTGTGACACGGAGACTGAAATCTAAACAGCATGAAGAAATGTCCACAGCCAAGCAGTCCCCATTATCTCATGCTTGTGCGACGATAGTCCAAAAGATGAGTGATGATTCTCCATTTGTGCAAGCGGAGCTGTGGTCCAAGGCCCTGACAGAACCACTAATTGCCCATCTGCTTGTTTACACAGCCCAGAGATGGTGACTGGACAAACAGCTCATATCCCTTGAAACTGGACCAAACTGTGGGGAGCCTGTGATATGTGACAGAGGAGGACGCAGAAGGACTCTCATGGGAAAGTGCCTCCAGATCAAAGCCATACAAGCCCAGCAGAGACTGGCCCAAGCAGCTGGCTGGCTGTAAGTAGCTTCAGATCCACCACTGTCTGCACCCCATCCACCCTAGTGCAGACCTAGATGCCCCTTCCAGAGGTCAGGAAATTTTGAGATATTCTGATGAAAGAATCAACGAGAGAGTGTCAGCACCACTTGAGCTTGGCAGCTGAGTTGACTCCATTCAAGTGAAATCTCTCAGCACTGCAGTTTCCCTGACACTGAGGATTTGCTGCACTGCTTTCCATTTTAGCGTCCTCATCTTCTTGGCTGGACTCTCAGCTAGTTGAGGACAAGGACTTGAAGTCCCAGGATCCCACAGCAGGGCACTTTACATGGGAAGAGCCATTTGTACAAAAATGTTCATGGTTGTCAATGATGATCAGCAAATCTTAGTATAGCATCTGTTTATATTTTTTTCTTTTTGAGACTGTCTCACTCTGTTGCCCTGGGTTGGGTGCTGGGATATCATCATAACTTACAGTAACCTTGAACTCTTGGGTTCAAGGGATCCTCTTGCTTCAGCCTCCTGAGTAGCTGGGGCTAGCTACAGATGCCCACCACAAAATGCCTGGCTAGTTGTTTTTCTATTTTGAGTAGAGCAAGCAATCTTTCTGCCTTGGCCTTCCAGAGTGGTAGGATTATAGGCGTGAGCCACCACACCCTGCCTATATGTTTTATTTCCCTGCATAATGAGGTTGGTTTCCTGAGACAAGAGACCTGGACTTCTCAATAATACCCTTGGTGGGGTGTGAAAATCAATAATGGCTGGTGCCTATCAGAGTCCTGGAAATAGGACTGAGAGGATTCTCTTGAGAACCTATTTCCTCAAAATAAGATTGAGCTTAAGAAAACAAAAATCTATCTCCCTACTGCTTCCTTAGCTCATAGGAACTGTGCTAATGTGTGGCCACGCAGCCATGAAGCAGGAAGCAACAATAAAAATGGTACTTGCTAATTTACTTCTAGCTGGCCAGAACTGACTGGAGGTACACTGAAGACTGTATGCTTAAGGGAAGGGAGATCTACACTAGTAATTCAATAAAATCAAGTTCAGATTTTTTTCTCTGAGAATTTAGAGAGTCACATATTAGCAGTGTTATAACTAGGATTGAACAAATCTGACAAGTGATGGATCCTCCCAGGGAGAAGGACTGGCCCAGGGAGAAGGACTGGAGCCCTGGAGTCCAAGGCAGGACGGGGCAAGGGGCAGCCAGAGGTCTATGGGCAAAACCTGGCAGTCCCAGTCTAACGCATAGCTCACCTTCACTTTGGCCTTTTCTTGTCACTACTGAGTCTCCACCCTTGGTGAGCACCAGTGTGGCTTAGACTTTTCTACTGGAGTAGCTGTGGTGGTGAGAAGGCAGAGAAAGGTAGAGGAAGAGATACCTCTTTTCTGGAAAAGGCTGAGGACTGGGTCAGCCCTAGGGTCATCATATTTTCAGGAGGAGCTGTGATGTGATACAACTTGGATATAAAGCTGGCGGCATCTCTATTCCGCCCAGATTACTATGAGAAGAGTGGGCTCATTTGGTATCAGCACCTTAAAGATACTACCAAATACTTACAAGCATGGTTGAAACCTCTAATTTCAACACGTAACTCCATGCCAATGACTAAAACCACTTTGCTTCAAAAGCAAAGCTGTGTGAAGGCATTTTAGAATTGGGGGTTTCCACAGGCAAGTTACAGAGATTCTGGAGGCCCAGTTATTACACTAAACATCAAGACAAAGATAGATGTTTTGGGAGGCCAGGCAGCAGTCTGCACAGGAAACCAGTTCTTGGAATGACCAGCAGGGAAGGGCAGTATATGAAAATGGTCCAAATATGGGACAAATTGTGTCAAAAGATCTGCATGTCCCATTCTTACAGGGCAATGAGTGGACTGCAACTGTGGACTGGAATACTGGAAAAAGAACACGCACACAACTGGTTAAGTCCTAAACAGTGTGAGAAATTGTTTAAAGAAGAAAAGATGATTCCTCATTTCACCCTCCCCAATCTTTGGAAGAGACACAGACAGGAGTGTCACATGATACAAAAGGTTTGTATTACACAGAAGCTGTTGCTCAAAGAGGGACTTACAGACAGGAACAAAATTTTAAAACAAACAAACCACCACCATTTATCACAGTTTAACCAGCCAGTGGTTTTCTTTATCCCTTTTGCGATTACTTTAGATACTTTTGCTTGGAATTTTCTCCCCCTTTTTTCCTGACAGCTCATTGATCTTGGCTTGGATCATCACAGTTTGTGGGAAACAATATAGGCTACTTTTCTAGCTTGTTCCTTCTTAGATGCCTCTTGAATGTTGCCCATTTAATATTTTTGAGAGAGACAGACACAAACACAGTATAATTGAATCAGAGTAGATGTGGAGAAGAGGGCCTGTGATCCAAAGGAATCCTTTTATTATTTTTAATTAAGACTTGTGGTATTTCAAAATGCCCCACCTGGACATGTAATCAAGACTCAGGAACTTTAATATAATTTCTAGAGTCTGGTTCTTTATCTATATTTTTAGGAACAGAAAATTGGTTTATAAATTTACTGAAAATAATTATTTTCAATGTGATTTAATATGACTTTTAACTAGTTCTATCCATTCTCTTACTCCATCTTAGAAAAAATGGAGTAGAAAACAGTAACCAATGAGACCTTATATTAAGTCCCAGGAAATATATTCTGGCTGCTGGTGGTGGTGGTTTCCGTGTGCTAAAACAGGCATGTAATGTGTGGCTCACTTTGGAGGACTGTGTTTGTGAGGCTGGTAGTTAGTGAGGCTGTATATTTCTTCCCATGTAGTAACACAGAAGGTGATTGAGGAGAATGATAAAATCCCATTTACTGGAAATACTACCTATCTTGATGTTATGAGGGCCTGGACAAATAGATTTATATTTTGCTGTTCATCTTGCCCTTAGAGACAACACCAATCCCTTTTCCTAGGGCAAGCACAAGTGGTCAGCATTGTGTATCTTGATGGACTGAGTTGAGTAAAAGCCAAAGCCTACCAGTTCAGAGACCTGTTAGATACCAAGAGACATAAAATCTGAGGTTCAATCATACACGGTGGGAGCTTACCTTCAAGATGTCCATCATTCATTCTTTCCTTCCCTGCACTATTTGTGTTGTTTTTTAATTGAGCAGTGGAGTCCATTGCTTTACCTCCTAATACTGGGCTGGATTGTAGCTTCTTTGACCAAAAGTGACAAGATGTCTTACCTCTGGTGTTTGCTAGAATTGGTAGCTTCTGCTTCCTTTTTCTTGGAACCTTTGCTCTGGAAAATGCTAGCTACTATGTAAGAAGTCTAACTACCCTGAGACCACCATGCTATGAAAAAGACCAAGCCCTGTGGAGTGACTGCAGAGACTCAGAGATGTCCAGCCCACTCCCATCAGCCCATCCATCTCAGCCCAGACAGAATCCAAGGCTTTCAGACCATTCCAAGTCCAGCCACCATCAGACTTCAACCTTAATAGGGCACCCAGAGTAAAACTAGCTTGTTGAGTTAGTCAACCTGTAGAACTATGAGAGATAAGAATAAATTGCTTAAGGCTACTAAGTTTTGAGGTGGTTGTTTACACAAGCACCAAATAACTAGAACATACACCATGGATTTCTAATGCCAACAAGCTATAATTATAATCTCCACTAGCAAATAGAAATTCCAGTGACAAAGATGTTCATCTTGCCCTTGCCCATTGGTCAAGTAGCACAGGGTCTAGAACAGGGAAAGACTTAAACTAATACTTAATGAACAGGCTGAACAACTTCATCTGTGCCAGTATAACATAAGGACTCAGACTTGACTGGCTCACATTTTTGAGGTGGTCTGATGGTCACAATAACCTATGGTGTTGGTGCTATTATGTCTATCTTTGAGAAGGGGGAACCTCAGACTTGTCTAGAGAAAGTAAGTATCCCAAGGTCATTAAACTAGGGGAGGGATTTGAACTCAGATCTGTATAATTTTAAAACCAGCCCTCTGTTCACTATAATCTCCCAGGAGACTACAACAGAAACAATGAGAAAACGATTTGAAAGAGATGCAAAACCCACCCCTTGAATCTTACCCAGGACTATCTTGCTCCATTAATTGCTGTCAACATGCTGGAACCTATTTCACCACATGAAGCTCAGACCAATTACCATTAATGCCACAGCCATGACTACAGACTAGGAACCAAAGCCAGGGGAAGCTTAAGTTAAAGAAAGCCGATGATCACGCACATATATGATGTTAGCAATTAGACTTACTTCTAGAATCATAAAGCCTAAGAGAAGAATAGTGCCTTTCTGGGAAGAATAGCAATTTCAAATAGATTTTTTAGTGGATTTCTATATTACCTATTTGGATATCTTATGCTCTCCCAGAGTTATTATAATACAATTACTCACTCCACATTTTATTTATTTCAGCAAGGAAATGGGATGGTATGATGAGCTCAGTAGGCAGATGGTTTGGTTATTTCAATGAATAATTTGAATGTCAACAAGTTGGTGGATGCTGGGGGGAGAGAGCGGAAGTGGTAAAGAGCCAAAGTTTCTGGTGCCTGACTCCGAGGTGGAAGAGAGATGAACCATCAAGACTGACTTTTCAAGAAGCTAAGCAGTCAGGTTCTGCTGAGTTTATAAAGGATAGGAGCTGACGCCAGATAACTCTTATGCTAAGAAAGCCATTGTTTATCCATGTTTAAAACAGTTCTGATATGCTCAATTTATGTTTTTAATTTTTAGAAGAAAAATGCTATCAATAAATAAAAACTTAAATATAAATATTGATAGGGAAAGCTAGATCTATTTCTTCTCAATTCAAAGGATTAAAAAACAGAGTAAAGAATTAAATGGTCACATCCTCTACCCACCCCTTATAACTTTACTTTTATTGTTATTATTTTTTTGAGATAGTCTTACTTTGTCACCCTCCGTAGAGTGCTGTGGTGTCACAGTTCACAGCAACCTCCAACTCTTGGGCTCAAGTGATCCTCTTGCCTGAGCCTCCCTGACAGCTGGGACAACAGGTACCCACTGCAACGCCCAGTTAGTTTTAGAGACAGGGTCTTGCTCTTGCTCAGGATGGTCTTAAATTCCTGAGCTCAAGCAAAGCTTACACCTTTTTGATGCCTCAGTTTCTCAAAAAAGAAAAAGGAAAAGCAAATTCTTCTCATTCTTCTAATCCAAGAAAGCTAAATGTTACAGTAATTAACAGTTATCAAGGATCATTAAGGTTGTTAATCCTAGATTTACTGTCACTTTCTATATCACTTTTAGCCACTGAGACAGGGTACTCCTACTTTGTGGACCCCAAGGATCACATGTTTGCAGTTCAATGCAGCAGCCCCTGGGTGGTAATATTGTTGATTTGGGTAGCTAGGAAATGTGATCCATAATGCATGCCTCTCTTTAATAAATTATGTACACCCTTTAAGAGGCAAGTATAGATTAAGATGTAAGTATAGAAATATACTATTATTAAGATGTAAGTATAGAAATTATAATTATACATGTACTTCAAATCTTTAAAGTATTTTAATGTTGAAAGATACATTCTGTAGAAAAGCTCCATGCATATCTGGTACCTTTTTAATTTATGCTAACTCTGCTTACCTTTCATTCTGATTATACATATGATGATCTTCAAATTGTAATTATAACAAAAAGAAGGCTTCAGAAGAAATCCACTACTTTTGGCTTACTTTCAGAGGAAATGAAAAAGAGGAGTATGACTTTCCCTTCTAGTACTTCCAGACCGTCTTCTGTAATTAGTTACCATTTGTCCTTGGAACCACTGCTATTTGTACCACTGGGTAAGTAAAAATTCTGTGATTAATTTTCTGAGTTCCACCCTGTGAACCATTTGATAAGGCTGAGAGAAAATGAAGGAGGGTGTCACAGCAGCAGGGGATCAGACACAGTGCTGGGGTCTGCGTGAAATGCTCTATGTCCATGAGTCCTGGGCTTATAACAGAGCTGCCACAATTCTTTTAATGCAAAATGGACTCAGTAGAAGAAACAGACCTGTATTATTTGAAAGAAATAAAAGCTTTTTTTTGGACATTATCTAGAAAACGAAGTATTATATACCGTATATACTCGAGTATAAGCCAAGCTTTTTCGGCACAAAATTTGTGCCGAAAAACCCGAACTTGGCACAAATTCTGTGCCAAAAAACTCGGTTTATACTTGAGTATATACGGTAATATGTGTTCTGAAAAATAACTCCCCCAAATACAACATAGGTGTTAAGTTCTTCCATTAGGGCAAAGACAATAACTGAGTAAGTCAAGGAGAAGTCATGTGACAGCAACTGCGATCAAGCATGAAATAAAGTGCACTGGGACACGTGATTGGCGCCCGCCCGGACCTCTGGAAGAGCTGCGCCGTGACCCGTGACCCGTGTCTGCCAGATCTTGGCACACCCTAACCAGGAACTCCGGGAGCCACGCAACCCCGAATTCTCCCTCCTGTACCCTCCCTGCCTCCACACCGGCCCTCATCTGCCTCCTCATCTGCCCAGGGATTCTGATAGCCGCGTGCCCTCCGGAGCCCTCCCTGCCTCTGCGTGGAGCCCTTCTCCTGCCCAGAGACTGCTGGAGACTTGGGCCCTCTGTGTCAAAGTCACTGGGCACCAGGCACTCCCAGAACTGTGTGTAAACTCCCCCACCCTGTTGCTGGATCCAGGTGTGTCACACTCCAGAAGTGCTCCCACAACCAGACTCCCTGGCTGGGGCAGCCCCAGAGGAGCAACACAGGGTCACTCCCTACAAAGATTCAGCAACAATAGAGTGATCCTGCTGGGGTCTAATGTTAGAGAGATACCTCCCCAACTCGGAGGAGTTGCAGAGGCAACAGTGAAAAACAATCATGAGGGGAAATCGATGGAAAAACTCTGGCAATATGAATAATCAGAGTACATCAACTCCCCTAAGGATCAATGGGGCAGACAGCACAAGATCTCATGCACAAACAATAGCTGAGATGTCAGAAATTGAATTCAGAATTTGGATAGCAAATAAGATCAAATTAGAATTCCAAGCAGTAACCCAAAAGATCTCTCAAGACTTCAACAAATTCAAAGACCAAATGACCAAAGATTTTGATACATTGAGACAAGAAGTTACAGCCCTCAAAGATCTGAGAAACACAGTAGAATCCCTCAGTAACAGAATGAAGGAAGCAGAAGAAAGGATTTCTGACAATGAAGACAAAGTTTTCGAATACTCCCAAACTCTCAAAGAGGAAGAGAAATGGAGGGCAAAAACAGATCACTCTCTCGGAGACCTCTGGGATAATTTGAAGAAAACCAATATTCGTCTTATAGGGATCCCCAAAAGCAATGAAGTGGCTTCACAAGGCACAGAGTCTCTTCTCCACGAGATTATGAAAGAGAACTTTCCAGACAAGCCAAGAGATTCTGAAATTCAGCTGGCAGATAGTATCAGAACTCCAGCATGACTCAACCCGAATAAGACATCCCCCAGAAACATTATAATCAATTTCACTAAAGTTAATATAAAGGGGAAAATTCTGAAAACAGCCAGATGAAATAAAACC
Organism: Loris lydekkerianus; assembly: GCA_963574355.1. Taxonomy (NCBI): domain Eukaryota; kingdom Metazoa; phylum Chordata; class Mammalia; order Primates; family Lorisidae; genus Loris; species Loris lydekkerianus. Next base: position 22,504 of record CAUYPK010148002.1, read on the forward strand.
ATTACCTACAAGGGGAAGAATATTAGAATAACTACAGATCTCTCTGCTGAAACCTTTCATGCTAGAAAAGGATGGTCATCAAATTTAATCTCCTAAAACAAAATAATTTTCTACCCAGGATCCTGTACCCAGCTAAACTGAGTTTCATTTAAGATGAAGAAATTAAATACTTTAATGACATTCACATGTTGAAAAAAAAATTTGCCACAACTAAACCAGCTCTCCAGGATATTCTCAGACCTATCCTCCATAAATACCAGCGAATCTTCCACCACAAAAGTAAACCCACCCAGAAAATTTTGATCAAATTCTAACTTCCACAGTTGCAAAAAAATTAAAAATGTCCACTGGACTCTCGAAAGGCTTATCAATATTCTCAATTAATGTGAATGGTTTAAATTGTCCTCTAAAGAGGCACAGGTTAGCTGACTGGATACAAAAACTCAAGCCAGATATCTGCTGCATACAAGAATCTCACCTTACATTAAAAGACAAATATAGACTCAAGCTGAAGGTGTGGTCACCTATACTCTAGGCAAATGGAAAGCAGAAAAAAGAAGGCATTGCAATCCTATTTATAGATACAATAGGCTTTAACCCCACCAAAATAAGGAAGGATAAGGAGGGACACTTCATATTTGTTAAAGGTAATACTCAATATGATGAGAT
>CAUYPK010148003.1:0-12267 GCA_963574355.1 Loris lydekkerianus
GTATATGTGAAACTTAGTAAATGTGGAATGTAAATGTCTTAACACAGTAACTGTGAAATTGCCAGGAAGGCTATGTTAACCAGTGTGACATAAACGTGTCAACCGGTCTGTGAAACTAGTGTATGATGCCCCATGATCATATCAATGTACACAGCTATGACTTAATAAAAAAAAATAAATAAATAAAAGAAAGAAGTCATCCAGATGCCCATGCATTATAGAGTTAGCCTATGTTTAAAATGCGCTCTCTTCCCCTGCCAGCTTTCTTAGCTTATGTAAGCAAATTCCTTCATTATAAAATAGTTATAATGCCTTCTTCCTCCAGTTTTTTTGAGGACTAAGTGAGATAGTGTGGGTAAAATATCTAGAAAAATGTGTGGAATCAGTATCAATAATAAATGGGGAGTAACAAATAATGACATTGTTTTTACTTTTGGTTTCTGTAGGGAACTCTATTTTGTTACCCCTTACCTCTGTTTCTCCTTCCTAGAATTAATCAGACATAAATTCAAATGACTCAATTTCTCAGAGAGAAAATTGCTAAGGTTTCTAGGCACATATTAGAACATATTTTTCCAACTGAAAATTTCATTTTAAGGCAACAATCATAGCCCTGGTGGATAGGGTCCCTGTTTTCATCCTTCCACATGGCAGGAAGGAACAGTGTCAACATTTTTAGATGTCAAAAATAAGTAAGGCAAAAACTTAACTGCAATGTCCTCCTTTGAAATTTCTTCTCCCTGTGTTTCCATTACCTCACTCTTTTCTGTGATTCTTTCCAATTCTCTGTTTCTCATTCTCTTTTGTTGGCTCCACTTTCCTCTGTTCACTCTTGTGCACAATATGTCCCAAACTAAATTTCTCAAAAATAAAAGTTCCCACGGTCAAATATATTTAGGAGAGGTTTCTTTATACTAATTGACATAAATGTTGTGTTCCTCAGCCTGCTTTTTACAGCTATCAAACATGGCAGTGAACTTGAAGTTAATCACAGAGGAGTTCTGGGAGCATAGCTATTCTGTTTTGTCACTGAAATGCCCCTTAAAACTTCACATAGCTGGGGGTAGGCTTGACTTTCTATGTTGAAAATTAAAGTACTTAACAAGAGCACGCTTCTGAGTGGAAAGTCATTTTTGTCTGCTCCCTGAATTTAACTAAGAAATACCCACAAAGAGAGGCATAGTTTTTCTTAGGAATGTTTCTGGATCTAGCAGTATCAAGGAAACAATTGCTTTGACCAAGTTTATCAGAAGTTGATTTTGTTTATTGGGGGCAGGAAACAAGTCTAACTAAACATTCAACTCCTAAAATTAAAAAGATAGTTATAATTAAATAAACAAGCTAAAAATAAAATACCCATTGATTATCTATTTTTTTTAGAAAATAACTACCAGGTGTAACGTGAAATAAAATCTATTTTTATGAACATATAACTAATGTCTATTGCATGAACTTTCTATCATTTACTTCCTAATTTATAGGTGAACATATTAATAGCATTACTTTACATATCATTTCATAATATTTTTCAAATAAAAAATATTCTTGAGATATGTATTGTAGTGATGAAATTTTAATAAAAGATATCATCCTCCATGTCTCCTGGCATTCGCTTTTATCCACCTTCTTTTGTATTCCAACGCAATCATTTAGACCCAAACTGAATCACTATAATTTAAGACAATGTCAAAGTCTCACCACTCTTGCACTGTCTGCTTAAGACCCAGTGCCAAATATCCTTGGAAAACTGACAGAGTTTAAAGTGAAATCTATAGATGTTGACAGGGACTAATCAATGTAGTCTCTAAGAATTAGATGGTTGTCTTGCTCAAAGTCATTTTTTCACTTAAGAAGTATAAGATATTTCCACTCATTGTTATAATCAATAGTCTTTGTAAGTGATGCGACCATGGGAACTTGAGGAGGAACAAATTAGCTAGTACAGTCACACTATTTACTTGGAATAGTATATGCCCATCTCCAAATGTTCATATATGCCACCACTCTAATCACCACCATCAAAGAAAGGAAGTGCAGAAGAAACATTAGTAAATCTAAAAAGATTTCAATAAGCTCTGCTTATCTTTCCTACTATACTTTGATTCACTCAAATGCAATAATGAGCTTGCCAGATGAAAGTTTTTACTTTTAGATACATGGAATAATAGCAGAAAATTATTTTGGCTTACAGGAACTATTAGCTCAGGTGGTACAAGAAAAAATCTAGTGGCTTCACTTAAAAATCAGGAATAAGTGCACTGTTAAGTATTTATTTTTTCATTAGTAAGAAACAATTTGTTTTATCTGACACTGAGCAGTCAGTTATCCTACTCTTTTGGAAAAAATTACCTGATCTTTTAAAGTAAAATGAAGCTATTTTTGTCTTCCCAGCAAAGTTTTAATCTATGTTTTTTCCCAATATGACATGTTTAAGAGAAGTAAGATTAGAAGTTGTCATTTATTAAAACTATGCCCATATATTTATGTTTATCTGATTTGGATACCCATCCACATCATTTAAACAGTGTTGCTACTGTTTTTGTTCATTAACATGTGAAACTGGCAGGCTCAGTAGGCCTTCACTTAACTAACATATTCTATCTTTATGTTTTTTTATGTTTTTTATTCATTCATAATTATACTATATCCCTGGATTAATATATAGAGAAATCAAAGACACAATCTCTGTGGGGGGAGTACAGAAAAACAGAAACATATTAATATACTACAAATGTGTGCACAAGGTAAGAGGGTCACAGGGGAGGAGTTCCTGATTTGTAAGAGAAATAGAAGAACAAACAAATCTGAACAACAAACTGCAACACCAGACATTTTTTGAACTAGTCTTGCTATTTGCCTTTATCTTATTTTTCCATCTTAATTTATCTTGACTTCATTTTTTTTCTCATCTATTTTGCTTTTTCTTATGTAGGTTTAACATATGTATCTCTGAAATTCACATTACATTTCCTCAAACAAGATGTATTACTTAAGAAAAGGAGAAAGAAATAAGGAAGGAAAAAGGAAGGAAGGAATACAGAGGAAAGGGAAGGCAAGGAAAGGAGAAGGAGAAAGAAAAATACCCATTTCTTCCAATTTCATAACTTTTATAGGACAAAAGTAAGGGCAAAGAGAAAAAGCTATTGCTTTGGACTTAACTTATGTAAGTGTTCATGTACACCAGGCTTCTCCTTAAACATTTGGTAAGATAACTTTTAAAGGGTATAGTGATATTTGGACTTGGCAGGACACAATAGATGACAGAAATGTTTTATTTGTTCAAAATTTCTTCGAGGAAAGATGACATGAATTTCACATTCTCAGTTCAGGAGATTCAAGAGTTACTCATTCAACACTTAAGATCCAGAGGATGTCACATAATCTGAGACTAGCCAGTTAGAATATCCTAATGTCCAAGTAAAATGATTGCCTTTGCAATAGACTAATGGCCCAAAGGTACCCAGTTAGAGCTCTCTATGAGCCCTTTGATGGAACCGGCGTTGCAAACAATGAGGAGGGAAGCCTTGAACCAGGAGTGGTTCTTGTGCTTCCATTTAGAGAAGCCTAAGAATTAGGCCACCACTGAAGAATGAAGGGCTGAAAACAGTAATAGAAAGTCAGCATAAAGCAATGAGACTTTCTGGTTACATAAGCCAAAGATTTTCTTTATTGTTTAAATTAATTTGAATTAGACCTTTGTCATTTGCAAACTGAAATATCACAACTAATAAAACAGATATATAGTCATAGATTCAAGTAGAAAATGGGGTTTTAGAACCTAATAATAATAGTAATAACTGATGTTTAGAAGATGCTTTTTTCCCCTATATGTTCAATTAGCATACTTTTTCACACCCTTGTTATATAAAATTGTCTTTTTCACATTCTATAAAATAAAAGGTCTACTATCTTTTGCTCTTGTATCTAGTCCATGAATGGAAAAAAATGTAACATTGCCTTTTGAAATTTATTCAAGTTGTTCATTAGAAACACTAATAAATATGGCACTACAGCCAAAGATAAGACAGTCAACTTACAAAAATAAAACAAAAAAACCCCCAGAAACCTGATGTATCAATGATGTTTTAAGGACATAAGCAAAGCCAGTCTGTTAAAACATAAAGGTTTGACATTCTGAACTATGTTTATTTAATGGAATCTCTAAATACATTCATCTGATACTGTTATCCACACTTAGGACTTGACCTTAGGTTTACAGGGGTCATCTTATATATTTAGATATGAGTATAGATATCTATCTAGCTGTCTTCATGAATTTACTTTTAGGATCATAGTCAATGGCAAAACTATAGAATTTCAAAATTAATTTTGGGAATTATTCTGCCACAATTTTCTAGGTACTATATACTAAATAAAAATGAAATGAAACAAATGGAAACTAATTTGGGTTATAAACACAGACTTTCCTAATACTCTCTATTTTTCCTTTTGTTAACTAAAAAATAGAATTTGTTTCACATCTGCATAGGAGGAGAGCGGGAAAGTGACATTTCTAACCTATAATAAGGTTTTTCCCCATCTCATAAGATTATTGAAAAGAAAAGAATATGTTATAAAACGGGTGAAACTATACGTTCAATTAAAAAAATTAATTAATAAGAAAATTATTTCATTCCTTTTCTGTTCCATTCACCCACTTTCTTTACTACAATCATTGTGGTATATTTTTAAGAGTAGAACAAAGGAAATTAAATAATTGACCATTTCAATTTGCAACTCAGAGAAATCTCACTAAGGATTAGATATCAGAGCTATTTTGTACTTATGGGTGATTTTCAAGGTCACATTTAATCACACTTGACATCTGCTATGCTATATCCATGCCCATTTCTCATCCCCAAACCCACACAACTTATTAACCTGATTATTTCCTTTTACCATCCCAGTTTCACCACGCTAAGCGCATATTTTCAAGCACTGCTCTCTTTCATTTTTCCTATCTGCCATCTACGTACTCTGAAAGCCCTTAAATCCTATTTCTTCATTTATCTTATTTTACAATTAGGCCCTTGAAGGTGACACTTTTAAAAATATGATACAGTCATACTCCCATCTACAGTTTCCCTTCTCAGCTGTGGCATTTGCATCAACCCTAAAGTGTCTAATTATTAAATGAGGCTCACACTAACAGTAGTTTTTACCTAGGACCAAATTATACTGATTCAAGTAATAGAGGTAAGGATCAAGAAAAGATAAAATATTCTTTCTCCGGAGCAGCGAAAAGTTGTCAGTTGTCCATTTTCTATTGAATTATGATAAATTTGCTATTAGATTAACAAATGAATTTTTTAGACCTTCAAGGCTTGGAGTTTGTATGCACTGTTAATTCCACAAATGAGAAAATGCTCATTTGACTAGCCTCTACTCTCCTGTCAGCCATGTTTATTATTTATTCATAATAAGCAATACAGATCAGAAGAATATTTATAAGAGAAGCAGGTAGAGGCCATTCATCACCCATCCCCTGTTGTCCAAGGAATTAAAGGAATAGGTTACAGGCCTGTGGCTAACCCTAAGCATCTGACATAATGCCTGGAAGATATTTTCAAATTGATAACAGTATTATATATGAAACACCAACACATTACTATACATTGTGTCATAAATAGAAGCTCACTGACAAAGTATGGCTTCTTATCTTTATAGAACTCAATTCTAGTGAAAACAATATATAGATAAATGATATAATACAGTTTGCAAAAAACTAAAATATGCCAACTTATTAAGATAACAAAGATGATGGATACCTAAATCAGACTGAGAGATTCATAACACTACCTTGAAGAGAGGGTGCTTGAACTGAGTCTTGAAGGATAGTAAAAACTTAGCTAAGAATAGAAGGGAAGAGAGTCAGTTCAGCCACAGAATAATAAGGGTAAAAAAAAAAAAAAATCTGTTCCTAAACCAGGTGATTTATGTTGTAAATACTTTGTTATGATGAGCATAAAATGAGTTTGTGCAACTGTGATGAAAAAGGAAACCGAAAAAGGAGGTATGGCTTGAATGCAAAGATTTTTATTTTCACTTTTGAACCTAGGTAGAACCAGTGAATAATTTTAAGGTCAAAAGGGACATATCATATCTCTGTTTTCAAATACTCTTTTATTATTTTCTATTCAACTATTATTCTACACTTTATATTTTTTTCTTTTACATTTTCAACAAGTATTTATTGAGAGCCTATCACTGTCATATGTTGTCTGAATTGGTCCATGCCGGGGTCACAGAGATATAGATCAGCAGTCAGAATGTTACAGAGAAGCAGAGGGCTGCAGCTTGCTCAGGCATGCAGCGACCTCAGTTTATTTCTTACAAGCTTATATACTCTTAACAACACAACGTACACATTCTAATAATAATACTAATTGGCAGCCAATGGTTTATATGGTAAGAGTACAAAGAAGCCATGCAGAGCGACCACAAAAACGTATTCAGCCGCTTGTCTGAGGAAACAGGTGCATCATGTCACTGAAATGCTCACCAGCTTATCTTGTTTTCCACTTCCAAGGTCCCTTCCAGGACATCACACAGATAGCCAAACTCTGTTTGCAGAGTTTGCCTCCCGTTTTACTAGTTTGCTAATCAGCTCCGAGGGTCTTAAAGGAACATCTCTTCATATGGACTCTGGGAAAGCTTCTTTAATCATAAGTTAATGGCACTTGAAGTTACATTGAGGCTACAGTCATATGGCTGATCTCACAATGAGTGAAAAGGATAAAGTTCCTTCTGTCTTTGATTTTTTACATATAAGTGGTTAAGGACAAGCAATTAAAATGTAACAAATGCTTATTATTATACAATGTGAAGTTTATGGTATGCACAGACAGGGATCACTGAGAGTAAAAAATACCAGGTGGGAGTGACAGAGGAGAGTTTGTCAGTCAATTCCTTTCTGTGGAAGTGGAATTAAAACTGATACACGAAAGAATAAAGGAAACTCATCTTTGATGACTGTGTGACAGGCAGGAAAAACTCTGTGAGTTTCTAAGGAAGGAAAAGTAATCAAACATGCATCAAGAACATATAGAAGGTCAGAGCACAGTTAGGAACAAGTTAGAAAGTTTATACAGTAAGTCAGGGGAGAGAAATAGTAATAGAGTATTGAGAATACAATTTGAATTTTGTTGAACAAATACATAGTTTGAAACACATAAATTGTTAATATACAACTATCTCATCACCAAAATGGAAGTTTCATATGGTTCAGCCTATACATTATATATCACACTAAGCATTGAATGGCCAAATTATCTAATATTCATGGAAACTATATGAAGGAGAGACTAATATTTGTATTATCGGTGAGAAAACCAAGGCTTACTGAAATTAAGTCACATGCCCAGAGACGTAACTGGTAAAAGGATGAATCAGTCCAGTCTCAATAGAGAGCAGGTGGTACACTCAAACAGAATAATGTTAGAAAATATTAAACCAGGAACTATTTACAAAGATGTTGAAAGTTCAGGGAAACAAAAAAGGATACAGTTACACAGGAAGAGAGCCTGCTACCAGTTCTTGCCAGGGCAAGACCTGAAAGAGCAGGTGAAGTCCTCCCCAGAGAAGTAACTATATGGAAAAATAATACCTGACAGCAGCTGTGCCCTTTGGTAAAGACATTGAAGCCAATCCATGGAGATTCAGTAAAGAGAGAAATAGGATTATGATGATCCAAAATCTGATTCTTTATACAACTCTAGTCTCCTTCCTGATCTTCCTATTAGAGGAATCCATCCAGAAGCTGGAGGGCATGAAGATATATAGATCTAATCAATAAAGGTCAATTTAACAGGGCACAGCACAAAAGAGAGAAGGTGTGGGTTCATCTATTGAGACTTGGCAAACATAAGTATTGTTTTGCAGTCTTATCTTTCACCATACATCTATTAATATATGCTTTATATGTTTGAATGCTTCAATGTTGGTTGCATGTATATTTACAATTGTTACGTGTTTTCCTGAATTTATACTTTTATCATTATATAATAATCATCTTTGTCTATTTTTACAGTTTTTGACTTGAAATCTAGTTTATCTAACTGTAGCTACTCCTGCTCTTTTTAGATTTCCATTTGCATGGAATATCATTTTCCATTTTTTCACTTTCTTTTTATGTGTGTCTTTTAGTTGAAATGAGTTTCTTATAGGGTGCATATAATTGAGCAATTTTCTTTTTCATCCATTCAGCCACTATATGTACTTTTTAACTGGAGAATTTGGTCAGTTTATATTCAATATTATTAATGATAGGTAAGGACTTACTATTATCACTTTGTTATCTGTTTTCTAGTTGTTTTGTAAGTCCTTTCTTTCTTTCTTCCTTTCTGGATAAGTGATTTTCTCTGGTAGTATGTTTTAATTGCTTGTTTTGTTTTTTGTTTTTTTTTTTAGTGTGTTTATTATAGGTTTTTGCTTTGTGGTTAACCTGAGGCTTACAGAAAGCATCTTATAGCAAGTTATTTTAAACTGTTCATAGCTAACTTTGATCATGAAGAAAAGAAACAAACAAGAAAAATAAAATACTATCGAACTCTACACTTTAACTCCATCCTTCTCTCACTTCAACACCCTATTTTGAGCAATTAATATATCATCAAGCCAGAAAAGACATCAACAATAAAAATTGAAATTAAAATATATTCTAGTCCAAATGGAGCTATCTTATATTTGCAGGACATTTAATTTAACTGCTATATAATTGTCATTCTTCTCAAATAACACATGGAACATTGTCCACAACAGAGCAAATGTGAGGTCACAAAAAAAAATCTCAACAAAAACCAATAAAAATCGAAATCGTATCAGGCATCTTTTCTGACCACAATGGAAAAATAAAAACCTAAAAATCAATAACAGGAGAAACCTTGGAAACTATGCAAGTACACATAAATTAAACAATATGCTCCTGAATGACCGAAGGGTCAATTAAAAATAAAGATATTTTTAAAAGTCTTGAAACAAATAAAAATGCAAACGTGATATACCAAAACCCACAGGAAACCGAACTAGCAGTACAAAGAGAGAAGTTTGTAGTTAAAGATGCCTATATCAAAAGGAAGTTTGTGGTTAAAAATGTCTAAATTCAGGAAAGCATGTAACAATTGTAGATATGCAGGCATCCAACATTGAAGCGCTCAAACATATATAGCATATATTAATAGATCTATGGTGAAAGATAAGACTGCAAAACAACTGTTTAAATAAACAACCTAAAGATATGCCTTAAATAACCAGAAAGGCAAGAACAAATCAAGCCCCAAATTAGTAAAACGAAGGAAATAATAAAGATTAGAGCATAAGTAAATAAAATTGACACTAAGAACACAAAAATCAATGAAACATAAAGTGTTTTCAAAGGTAAATATAACCAACAAGCTGTTAGCTAGACTAAGAAAAAAAAGGGAAAATAATTTTTCTTCCATATGTGCACATAACATTCATCGATTGACTAATTCCAATTTAGTATTAACTACAGGTGGTTTTTATTTTTCCATACTTGGGATACTTCCCTTAGAAGAATGGTCTGCAATTCCATATAGGTTGTTATAAAAGATACTAGATCTCATTTTTTATGGCTGAGTAGTGTTCTATTGTATACATATACCACATTTTATTAATCCATTCAGGTATTGTTGGGGTTGTTTCCACATCTTTGTAATTGCAAAATCAAGTAGGCATGGGGGGGGGGGGGAGAAGGGTAAATTCACACCTAAATGGTGCAATGCACATATTCTGGGTGAAAGGGGCAATTATAACTTTGATTTAAAATGTACAAATGCAAATTATATAACCAAAATATATGTGCCCCTCTATTATTCTGAAATAAAAAAATTTTTTTAAAAAGCTTTATGAAAGCAAACATCATAGTCAATCTGCTGAAAAACAAATACAAAAGAAAATATTGAAAACTAGTTAATAAAAATGATGCATTATATATAAAAATACTCAAATAAATAAAATCAGACATGAGAAAGAACATATTGTGACTGACACCACAGAAATATAAAAAATCATTAGAAAACATTATAAACAACTATATGCCAATAAATTAAAAAACCTAAAAGAGACGGGTAGATTCCTGGACACATACAATCCAGCAAGACTGAACCATGTAGAAATAGAAAACCTAAACATACAAATAACAAGTAATGACATAGAAAAAAAGAATAAAATCTCTTATCAAAGAAAAGCCCATGATTTGGTGGCTTCACTGTTGAATTATACTAAAGTGACTAAAAGAGAAGATTTGAAATGATCCTAACACAAAGAAATGATAAATACTTGAGGTGATGGATATCTCAATTACCTAGATTTGCTTATTATACATTGTATGCTTGTATAAAAACATTACATGTACACCATAAATATGTGCAACTATTATGCATCCATAAGCATTAGAATATTAAAAGGAAGACACACAGCAGTGTCCTAAAGCTAGGTATTGAATTGAACACATGAAAAAGAGCACAATTCAATGGACTACTTGACAGTCTGAAGTAAAATAGAAGTATAGTTTGTAACCACAAAATAACTAGAAAAACAAATTGAAGAGAAATATGAAGAAATCTATAACAGGTGAGTAAAAGGGAGAAATCTAGGGTGAGTCTAAAGCCTTTGGCTTGTGATTGGACAGATAGTGCTGGCATTACATGAAATAAACACAAGTAAAAGTAGACACAAACTTTCAATTTGGGAAACGTTCAGTTGTAGCATATACGTGTACTGTAGCAGAGTGGATAGATGGATAGATATATATAAAATTTTGGACACAGTTTAAAATTAGGCGTTAACATTTGGAAGTCATTAGCCTGAAGTTTTGGTGATTGAGATTTGGGATTTTATTAGTTATCCTTATAAATGAATAGAAATAAATGTATAGGCAGTCAAGATAGGAAAACTATCATGTATACCACTGAATACATGCCTATTTTTGAAAACTCCCAGGTGTTTTGTGACCTCCTAGTCTTTTTTATGATGGAAAGATATCCTTTTTTTTTTTTTTTTTTTTTTTTTTTTGCTTAGCAAACTGCTATTCATTTTTTAAGACCAAATCCAAATGTCTTTCCCACTCTGGTGCTTTCCCTGATGCTCCCTTGACAGAGCTAGATTTTATGACTTCTGGTTCCCTTATTATATTCTATGTAATACCCTTAATAGAAAGCAATTACCATATTTGTAATTTAAGATGTGCAAGTGTGCTTACCTACCAAAATTTATAACCTTTGAAACCAAAGTTTGATTATTGATGTGTGTATCCCCAGATTTTAGTGCAATGACTGAGATACAGAATGTACTTAAGGAATGTTTATTAAAGAATAAATGGGGAAAAAATGAAATGTACTCAGTACTGCTATAAAACCAATTTATAATCACTCAAACTTAAATATGAGAGATGAATGACAACTATAGCCCAGGATGAAGGAGGGAAGGAGAGTCAGATGGGAAGGGAGGAGGGTGGTTTGATGGAGGGTTAATTGTGGGATCACACCTATGTAGCATATTGCAAGGATACAAGTCTAATCTATCAAGTATTGAACACATATGTCTTAACACTGTGATTAAGTAAATGAGGTGAAAGCTATGTTAATTAGTAGGATGTAGGCATTTCAATTTGTACAAATAACCAACACATTGAATGCCACAAATGAATAAATGTATTCATGATCTATTTATATATGACTTAATAAAAAAATTTTGAAAAAAGAAGGGTATGTATGGCTGTGCTACATTGCTACTGCCTGTCGCAACCAATTTTAAGATTTTATAATGAGAAGTCACCTAATTGAGGGTACGGGCCATATCTCAATTGTCTGAGTATCCTGGGTGATTCAAACAGTATCTGGAACAGAATAGGAGCTTGATTAACAAATTAAGATCAGACCACTACACAAAAAATTGCTCATCATCTTTAATCATCAGAGAATTACAAGTCAAAACCACTTTGAGGTATCATCTAACTCCAGTAAGAGTAGCCCATGTAACAAAATCCCCAAACTACAGATGTTGGCATGTATATGAAGAAAAGAGAACACTTCTGCACTGCTGGTGGGAATGCAAGCTAATATGTTCCTTTTCAAAAGAACTTTGGAGAACACTCAGGGATCTGAAAGTAGGGGGGGAGACAAGATGGCGGACTGAAGCCAGCTTTTCACAGAGGCTCCCGTCCAGAAGGAGAGTTAAAGGATGGAAATTTAGTAAGTAACCTGGAGGATTCGAGCTATACCAGGAGAGAAGGTTGGAGATCGCACA
>CAUYPK010148006.1:0-26217 GCA_963574355.1 Loris lydekkerianus
TTTTTTTTTTTTTTTAGAGAGACAGAGTCTCACTTTATGGCCCTTTGGTAGAGTGCCGTGGCATCACACAGCTCACAGCAACCTCCAGCTCCTGGGCTTAAGCGATTCTCTTGCCTCAGGCTCCCGAGTAGCTGGGACTACAGGTGCCTGCCACAACGCCCAGCTATTTTTTTTTGTTGTTTTTGTTGCAGTTTGGCCAGGGCTGGGTTTGAACCCGCCATCCTCAGCATATGGGGCCGGCGCCCTGCTCACTGAGCCACAGGTGCCAACCAGTGTGTGTACAAATTTTGAGCTCAGTTTTAAATAGGCTGAGTTTGAGCTGCCTATTTGATAGTCTAGTGTAAGTGCTAAGCAATCAGTTGGATATAAGGATTAGAGGCCAGGACCAGGCTTGTTTTAATTCAATAATTCAGTCTGGGAATTGTCAGCATCCAAGCTATAACTGTAACCATAGGAATAAGGACAAGGAAGGGTAAGATATGGTGATTCTCAATCTTGGTAGCACATGAAGATTACCAAGGAAACTTTTAAAATTCTGATGCCAAGGCAGCATCTTTAAACCAATTAAATCAGAATCTCTGGGAGGCGGATGAGAGATTTTTAAAATTCTCCAACTGATTCCAATGTGCAGGCAAGGTTGAAAAGAAGACCAAAGACATTAAGAATTAATAGCGCCATATTACAGAATGGGCCAGAGAGTAAATGACCAGCAGGTTTCTAGTCCCAGCTACTTCATGATGTCACTCTCTGACCTCAGACTATCTCACATTTCTAGACTCTAGTTTGCATCAATAGAAAAGGGAGATAGTAGGACTGATTTATTGCTAATATCCCCTAGAGCTACAGCCCCCAACCCCCAGGCCACAGACCAGTACTTGTTAGGAACAGGTCCACAGAGTACGAGGTGAGCAAAGCTTCATCTGCCATTGTCTGCCATCATCCCCAGAAGAGACCATCTAGTTGCAGGAAAACAAACTTGGGGCTCCCACTGATCCTGCATCATGGTGAGTTGTGTAATTATTTCATTATAGTAATCAAAATGTAATAATAGAAATAATAATAATAAATAACAATAAGCCTAATCATCTTGAAACCATTCTCCCCCACCCTAATCTGTGGAAAAACCGTCTAGTGCCAAAAAGGTCAGGGACCATTGCCCTAGAGTTACAAAAACCTGAGCCAAAGTTATAAACCTGGAAGCATTCTAACTGTGTGAGTTTTGCTAATATTATACTATGTTACTACCCAGCTGGTGACTTCAGGAAGTTCAAAATGGTGGCATAAAATTTAACTTGGAAGTCGTCTAATTCAAAACTTCATTGAGTAATCTTTTCTAAAGATAAAAAAGTGAGCTGCAATTTAAGGTTTAGGAAGTGTGTATATGAACGCAGAGAAGCACAGAACTCAGATACAGAAGACCTGGGCTGAAGTTTAAATCTGTAACTTAGTATCTCTGTGACTTAGCCAAGTTTCCTAACCTCCAAGTCTCTATTACCTCAGCTACATAATGGAAGTAAAATTAACTTCTTCAGAGTTATTGTAGAAATTAAGGCATAAAAATTGCAGTGAAAAACAGCTATTCAAAAAGCATTATCATTTCTACACTGTTTTCCAGCCAATTTTGACATTAACTTTTAAATTTATATGTTCTATCTTAACAGCACAGTACTCCAATGGAGGGGGAAAAAAAAGTCTTTACATCACGATTTTTTTTGTTTCAGCTAGAGAAGGTATACTTTGCAGGTCATATTTTAGATGAAGAATGCAACCTCTATTGGTAATTACCACTATACTCTTTAAATTTCATTTTTACCATCTCTCTTCAAATTCCACAAAGCAGACATAAACTATGGTATTAACAAAATTCTGTTAAGGCTCAGGTAACATATCAAATGTTAACCAGTATTTGTGAAAAACTTCTGACTGCTTTTCATTACTCCCAAAAGAAGATATAAGAGGTAAAGAGTTAAATATATAGGCAACAATGTTAAGACCATGAGATAAGACAGTAGACAAGAAGTCTCCTAAAGTCAGACAGACCAGGGGCAGTTTGTTCAACCAGAAAGATTCTCCCCCATCTCTTACAAATTTAGAACTGAAGGACACTGAACTTCACCGAACTTGCAAAATCTCCTGGCCTCCAAAGCACTGCTGTGAGAAATAATGATCTAGCCATTAACGACAAAGACTTAGGGCAATTTGCTAAGTAATCTTTCAAAAGCCTCCTTCAAACTGGTTTGTCAATGGGGAAGAGCATTTAATAAATCTGAAGATTTACAAGTGAACTTTGAAGTTTAACATTACAAGAATAGAAATTATGTCAGGTTATAACAGAACAAATGAATTATGGAGAGATGGGAATAAATTTTAAGAGTCTTAGAGAGGATTAGTGCTGTAAAAGGAAACGCAAGGCTATCCCACTTTTATGTTCCCTTGAAAAGACGTTTAGGTACAGGCTATCCTGTACTGGCTTGTTTTGAGCTACTGATGTAAGTAAATGGCTTGTAATGGTCACTAATAAAAAAAAACTAAAAGCATTTTTAAAAAGAGCCTGACTCACTAGACACTTAAAATTCTTACATGTGCATACCTGATAAATTATTTTGCCAATAATTTGCTCTTTCAGCAAGAAAATGCTAGTGATGAATTTGACACTTTTCTTTGATCTAAATCCTAAAACAGGATAATTATTTTGATGAGAAATTATGATACCCAGACACTGCTAGAAAACGAAAACAATACCAGGACAGATTACAAGCGATAAAAGTTTGGAAGACCACAAACTCTTTTATGAGAGTCTACAACATAGCAAGAAACTATGAGAGACTATAAATCATATTTCATAAGTGAATCCCTAGTATAAAAAGAAAACATGCTTTATTTACACTGATAAACCTGCCAAGGCTTTAAAGCTGCTGATGATATGACTGAGAAAAGCTAAACTGAACTGCGGATTATCTTGAAGCATGTTGTTTTGATGTGCTGTGCAGGTTATCATTAGAGTTTGCAGACAAGCTGTTTTAAGATGTTGTAGCCATTGCTCCAACTAAAATATACACATTGAGCAGGGCATCAGGAGAAAAGGGAAAATCTGCTCAATTTTGCAGGGTCATGATATACCACTGATAGAATAAGAAATGTTGGGGAAAGGCAAGTAAATTTTAACTTAAGCAGTCCAGGTTCGAGTTTAGAAGAAGATGGTTTGATGGAATTAATCAACCAGCCCATGGAAGTGCAACAGTACATGGGCCAGGGATTTATTCATATTCAATGTCACTTGCCTGCCAGATGTTCAAATTTGCATGTATACATTCTGATCAGTGACCACTGCTGAGAAACTATTATGTACAAGGTACAGGGAGGCACTGCAGTGGACACAAAGATGAACCAAACAAGGCAGTCCCTGTCCTCAAGAAGCTTACAATTCCACAGAAGGGATGAAACAAACATTTGACTGAAAATGCCCCTAAGAGAGGCTCAAACTGACGTGGAGGTTTCTCTCTGGAGAAGATTTAGAGTTGCATTCCTATTTTATTTCAACACAACACATATGGATACAATAGTATTCTAAAACTGATGATGCTCCTGAAAGGAGCATTAAAATGTCAGCAGATAATTAACACTTCACAAAAGCAGCAGCAGCTAAAAATTTCAAAGAAAAAAAAAAAAAAAAAAAAAAAAAAGATGACCAACTCTTTGGAACAAAACCTGCTCCTCAATGCTCCATTGAAAACTACAAGTCCCTAAAGCTGAACTTAAAGGCATGTGACAGCTGCTGATTGGTTATAGGAATCCAAAGGAAAAAAGGCACCGTTCAGGTGCATGACATCTTGTCTGTAGAACATGGCATGAAGGCAATAGCGGCTGAAAAGAAAACGTACATGCCAGCATTCTGAAAAGTACCATGCGGAGCTAGACAAATGCAAGACCCCACTACCTGTTATTAAAGCAGACTTCTGGTGCATCATCCACCCCTCCCAAATTATTCACATGCTAAACAAGCCATCCATAAACTATCAATACTTTCCTCTCTTAAAGGCATTTCACCACCAAAAGGGAATGCAAAGGAACCCAATGCCAAAAAGGCAATCTGAAAAACACTTTTTTGGTGAAATTACATTAAAGTAAATATTAGGTGAATCACACCCATCTAGACACCCCCAATTCCTAACCAGTTGAGATGTTTGTGTAACCTTTATAGGTTATTATGAAAACCCTGATCAAGCTTCTCCTTCCTAATACCACCAAATAGTTTTTCTTTGCTATTCTAACAGAATAGGAAGGTATAACTAATCACACCCATCAGTCTGACTATAATCCCGTGTGCGTGTTTGGGGGGGGGGGGGAGCAAGCAGGTAAGCAAACACTCAAAAAAAAAAAAAAAAGAGAGAGTAATTGAATAAATAGAATGGATACCTAAGAAAACATAAATGTCCTCCATTATCTGCAATTCTAGTCATTTTCTAACAGATCTCAGATTTTTAGAACAAGTATGCAGGTTATTTAAAACTGAGTTATATATAGTCATTTAGCAGCAGCAAAACACTTCTGGCATTATCACAGATGCTAGATCTCTGGAGAAATTTTTTCCCCAAACTAGCATTTTTCTTCACCAAGAACCAACCAGCTTTTATTTCTAAAAACAAGAGCCCCTTTCTTCCCCTCCCCCCCCCAAAAAAACCCCAAACAAATCACAAACCACAGTTTACGCTAATGAAACTGTGAGATTCCATCCCAGGCGTTGTCAGAGCCTATTTTTCATACACCACCACCAGACAGTTTGATGCAGTATTCCTGATTGCTTTTTATCGTATTTGTAAATACACTCACTAATCCACTAAATTAGGTAATTTACAAACAGGTCCTCTCAGTTATTAGCGGCCAGCAGTCAAGTTCTATTACATTTGATCCTCACACAGTTGTCTAAACATTTCCGCCCAGGTTTAAGGGATCGGAGAACGAGGTTGGCAAAATTTGGATGGGGGCAGGGTGGAAGCAGGGAGAAATCTCTGCATCTCAGCCCTCCGCGACATTCAGCCAGTACCCACAGAAAAACTAAATTCGGCACCTCTTCCTCCAGTTACACTGGCAACAAAGAGGGAGTTTCCGTAACGCTCCCGTCACCCACCAGGTGCCCAATCTCCTTCCCAGCCCGGAGCCAGCGCTCCCGCAGGGGCCTCGGCGTGCGGAGAGGCCGCGGTGCCCGGGGTCAGGCACGAAGGGGGGATGGGGTGGGGAGCGTGCCGGGCAGGGCTCCGGGACCCGCTGAAAACACTTAACCCGGCCAGGGGGCGGCGGGCAAGAGCAAGGGGTCGGAATATCTAAGGGAGCAGAAACGGGGATCAGGTGGCCGAGGGGTGAAGAGCCCATTCAGGGTACACCTCATGGGAGCACAGAAAACAGTCGGCGGGGGGAGGAAGAGACTCCACGGTGGTGGGGAAAAAACCAAGGCCCGGACGCCGAGGGACGGGGATGCCACCTGGGGCACAGAGGAGGCGCCCGCGTCGCCTCTACCTGCAGGCGGGCGGGACGGCGCTCAGGTGTGCCTGGGAGGCGGCGGCCAGGTCGGGAAGGGCCGGGGAGAGCTGCGGGCGCACGGGGGGCCGTGCAGCCGCGGGAGCCAGCGCCGGGCATCTGCGGGACAGGAGGCGGGTGGGGGTCTCTGGAGCGCACAGGGGGCTGCAGGGAGGCTGGGGGCTGCGAGAGGCGTCGGGAGGCGGGCGCCCGCCGCGCCGCGCGGGGGAAGCATCCGGGCGGGCGTCCGGGAGGCGGGAGCCCCTCACCTGCGCGGCGGAGGAGGCGGAGCTGCAGCAGCCCATGGCGGGGCCGGAGGAGCCCGGAGGCGGCGCCGGGCGCGCAGCTACGCCCCGGAGCCCCTCGGCATGCGAGCCGGCGGGCGCCCGGGGAGGGCGCGGCCTGGCCCCGCACGGCTCGGCGGCGACGGCGGGGACGGCGGCGGGTCCTCAGGAGGCGGCGCGGCTCGGGGCAGGCGCTGGCCACATCCCCCGGCGGCGGCGGCGGCGGCTGCGCGGCTCCTGCTCCGCTCCTGCAGCTGCAGCTGCTTCCCAGCGGAAAGGGGCGGGCGGCGGCGGCGGCGGCGCCGCCTCCTCCCTCTGTCCCCCGCCTCCCGCCTCCCGCCTCCCGCGCCCAGTCCCTCTCCCGCTCCCTTTCCCGGGCCACCGCCTCCTCAGCGCCGCGCGCTTCTCCCATCAGACTCCCCACCCCCAGTGCAGCGCTGCGCGGGCGGCGGGGCGGCGGGGCTGCGGGGCGGCGGGGCGGCGGGGCGGCGGGGCTGCGGGGCGGCGGGGCGGCGGGGCGGCGGCAGCTGCCAGAACGAGGCCGGGCCCTTTGGTGCGCGTCAGAGCCTGCGCGGCGCCGGGCTCATTTAGTTGTGGCACCGAGGCAAAACGCTGCCTCGGGGCGAGAGGGTGTCTGCGGCTGAGGCGCCTGAAGACCCGGCTGACTCTGCCGAAATGGGGCCGGGTTGCTTCCGGACCCCAGAGGCACAGGCGGCGGCTAACGGGATTTCTCCCTCTCCCCTCTGGGCACAAAACTGGCGACCCTGATGCTTCTTACTGCTCTGTCTGCTGCTCTTTTATCCGAAGGGAAGCGTAAACAGCAAATCTTTCCTGCTGAAGGAATAGGTGATAGGACAAGCATCTGTTGATACTGTCCCCATTTTGCTGATGTGGAAACTGAGCCTTAAATGGGACCAAGAACCTAATACGCGATGCGCCCAAAGTCGAAATTGTAATAAAGAGCCAGAAACAGGAAAAAGACAAAAAAGTTCTACAGGCTCTCGAGTCGAAGCCATATTGGATCTGAACTAAAATTTCTTATATGAAATAATCCACACACACACAAAACCTAAGCTGGCATTATTTTACATTAAAAATATTTACTTAGAACACGTTCAGATGCCTCTGGCTGTCCCCAGCACTCTAATCCCCCCCCCCTCCAAACACACACTCCTGGGTGTCCAGCGGTAATACAGAGGTGAACAAAAGAGACAAAGTTCCTGCAGCTAAATCAACACACGCTGGGGATAGCAATAAAAGTAGACTTGGTTACTACTTTCAAGAAATTCACAACCCCAAAAGAGTCCTTAAATACGGTGGGAGATGAGAATAGTTGAAAGGTGAAAAAATAAAATTAAAGATCATAGTTAAGAGAACGACTTATCAAACTCTGTTACAGCCTTCATGTGTCATTTCAACTTGTTAACAGAATGTCTCAAAAAGAGAATCAGGAAAGAAAAGGAAAATTTATTTGCAAAGATGTAAAGGGAGACTCCAGAAAGACTGACTTGACAAATTTAAAAAGAAAAAAAAAAAAAAAAACAGCAAGTTTTAAAGATTACTCAGTGCAAGGGGGAAGAAAAAGAGCCCAGAAGTAAGATGTCATTATGTGCTCTGAAAGGGAATCTAAAGGAAGAAAAGTTGGAATGGGAGCCTGGGGACAGCCAAAGAAAAGACCAGAAAGGGAGGAGAATTCCTAATTGGTGTGTTCTGATACCATTTCCTGGCTCTTTAACTGTTGATAAGTTACTCCTCTAAACCTCATTCTTCTCCTCTGTGAAATGCTGGCAGCAAGGATGACTACAAAGTGTTGGGGTCAAGATTAAATAACATAAGAAAGTAGCTGGTAGGTCAGTGAGCATTCAAGTACTGCTTGAGATCCTTGTTTTTTCTGCATTCTCCCTACGTTTCCTTTCAATTTGATCAGAATTTCACCATGCCACAGGCTGGGAAATTGTACAAGCATTACTGATAGCGGTTAAGCCAATACATAGAAGTAAAGAAATAAAACTTCAATAGCTCTGGTCCCAATTTGGACTGTAAACTTACAATTAGATTGCAAACTCCCTGAGAACAAGGGAAAGCATTTTCTCTTTTGAATCTCCCTCAGCTTTCTCAAATGTTTGTTGAATTATTCAATGCAACCAGGAATTTAAAAAAAAAAAAAAAAAAAAACCTCCCTTGAGATTTTCCTCCAAAGCCAGAAAAGTACATCTTGTTTTTAACTGAGGGAGGAGGCTGAAAGTAAAATTACAGTCTTAAACAAGAAGCCATCTGTCTTCCTTCTTTATAATCAAGGAAAGGGGAGTTGTTTCTCTTAGCAGAGTCAATATGGGAGCATTTCTCTCAGACTATAAAAATCTTTCTGGCTAGTGCAATTGTTCTATGTAGTAGCTAGCTTATTTTGTAATTAGAACTATAGAAGCAGGAAAATACGTAACAGACTGTGGCTGCGTTTCATAAAAATGTATTTTACTTTTTCGAAGATCTCTTTCCTAGACACAGATTATGGGTGAATATAATGAATTGAAAGGGAGTGCCTTCCATTCTGCTGGAGTGATCTGAACTCCAGTTTTCCCTTTAAGGGTTAAGAGAAGGAGGAGTTCTCAGGTTCTAAGAGGTGCTTTGTAAATATACTAATTATGTATGTATGCACTATATATGTAGATGAATGTGATGTTTTAAAATTATACCTCATCATTAGCATAAGGGAAACTAACAGCTCCTGCATTGATATTCTGTACCTTCTAAGAACAAGTCTCATTCCCATCTTCTTCATGTCCAAATAAGCTTCATAAAATGAGTGATTTACAGGGGGGCAAATTATCATTCCTTTTCACTCTGTCTTATAAAAAAGTACACACAGCATTCAATGAAATTAAACTACAGCAAATTCAGAAGTCATGAAATGGAATTTTTTTTCTCTAGCCAGCGATCAGGGTAGTGATCTTACTACCCTGAGATGTCACAAGGCCAAGCCCCTTGGGAAAGGCTTAGATTTGTTTTTCTTTCTCTTTTGGGAAAAAGAGGGTATTTTTCAAACACTCATATAAGAACAGCATCTGCACTAACCAGGATAAAATTATAAGGTTTATCAATCTTAGTACTGAAGGGAAAAATCAGATCACCAGCTGAGCCAGCCAGAAATGCTTCCCTATGGTCTAGTATTGCATAATTGGGCACGTGAATTCCAGGGTTTCCAGCTTCAGATAGAGAGGCTTGGTGCTGGTCACTTACTGAGGGAAAATGCCAAGTTAATCATCTTTAATAATTAGCCTGATTCATTGTCCACATTATTTCAGGTTTGGGGGTAACAAATATAAATGCATTTATACACATACACGTCTATAACTGCTAAGGATAATCCTCTAAAATTTTAAAAAGCATAACATTTGGTACTTTGGCTGTGTTATTTACATTTTAGCACATACTGTGTTCGCAGCCACATCCTACAAGAGCATGCTCACTGTAACAGAACCCCAGCTTCCAGATCTGCCTCACAGAGCACTGGCATATCACCCCTGGGAAATGCTTTGAAAGCAAAATCAAATTGTAACCAAGGGCTGTAACTTTCGTTCCTTCCTGGAGAGGCAAGAGCAAATTTCTCTATTGGAAAAATGTATCTCAACCTCCCAGTTAAGCCTAGAAGTTAGAAATCCATCTGAAAAGAGCTTTCCAGAACTCAGCCACGTAAAGAAAAAGACAACATTGTTCTCAGCAAGACTCCGGTGAGATTCATAAATCCTTAGCTCCGCAACTTTGTTTCTGCCTGCACTTGTAAATTGATGTTTCTCTAGTGTTAATTAATAACCCTGGCTTTTATTTATGGTTTCACTTGGATTTTTGTTGTAAGATCAAATAAGATCCTTTAAGTTCTTTTAAAAATGCTCACTATGGACTTGTATTTAGAGTAGTGTAGTATTTCCCCTACTACTTTTCTAAATGACTTTTAAAAAAACCATGTAGTAATTAAATTAATTCAATAATTTTTTTTCATTGACAGCTTTTTATGGGCTAAACCTGTTTGATTTTAATTTGGTAGCACATGTTCAAACATCAGTCTTTAGGAATTTGTGTTGTTTCCACCTTAAAACTAGTGTTGGATTTTATTTGGGGATTGTGGGTCAATGAAGAAGGAGAAATGAAATCAGGGTTATGAGTATTAATTTGAGAAAGAGGAAGGAAATTAGCAAAGTAGAGAAATCTATTTATTTAACAATAAATAGAATGAGCCAAATACCTAGCTAGGTACCAAGGATTCAAAGATGAATAAGGTACATTCCTTGCCCTTAAGTTACTTTTATACTGGTAGGGTGGAAAGATACTTAACCTAAGAATCAGAATATAGTTTAAATATAATGATAGGAATGATTTCAAATGCTATATAAGCTTAGAGAAGATCCACAGAGATCAATTTATTTTATTTATTTGAAAAAAATGCTACGTTACATTTTTCCCTCTATTAACCCTTTCTTACCTCCACTAGACAATGCCCTACAGTACCTTTGAGTACCAAATTCCTAGAAAAGAGCTTGATATCCATAAATGTTTTATAAATATTTCTTCAACAAATAAGTGAATTTTGTGAATGAGTCCCTAGGACCTAGGAATTTAAATGCTGAGAATGTCTCAAAGGATAGCTTATCTGAAACACTAAATGATTGGCTTTTTTTAAAAAAATTGTTCTTTTCCTCTCAAGTATTTGATATACGACATACTTATTTTTATAATATTGGAAAAGAATATATCCAAAGACTTTTCTTTGGATGCCACTAATCTAACATTTTAGTAAAAGACAGATAGGATTAGCTACATAAACACTTTAAAACTCCTACATGCAAAAGATAACACAAATTAAACACAAATGACGAACAGATAGTTTGCAAAATTTGTATGAAATGTTTACTTAATACACAAGAAGTTCCTATTGAAGAAAACAGTTTGAACCCAGCCCTGGCCAAACTGCAATAAAAAAATAGCCAGGCATTGTGGTGGGCACCTATAGTCCCAGCTATTCGGGAGGCTGAGGCAGGAGAATCACCCTAAGCCCAGGAGTTGGAGGTTGCTGTGAGCTGTAACAACACAGCCCTCTATGCAGGTGATACAGTGAGACTCTGTCTCTAAACAAAGAAAATATAGAACGCTCCACAGAAAAATGTAACAAAGTCTACAGTGGAAGAAATACAATGTCTAATAAAATGTGAAAGGCTGCTCAACCTCACAAATAATTAAACTGTAAGTTTAAAAATTAGGAGATATCGTTTCTCACCTAACAAGTTGGCAAAGATTTAAAAGCTTAGTAATAACTGGTTTCAGGGGAAGTTACAGTACTCTATGCACTACTGATAGGGATATAAATAGTTACCTTTTTTCTGGAGAGAAATTCAAGAATTTGTATCAAAATTTTAAAGGCAAAATTTTAAATTTGTATCAAAATTTCTTTTAACCCAACCATTCTCCTGGGAGTGTCCAATAGCAATACAATTTTGTTTTCAATAAAGAATAATTGGGAAACCTAAATTTCCATTAAATACAAGATTGGTTAAGTGATTAGCTTAAACAATAGGCAACACTATACAACTATTAAAAAGTATGAACAATCTATATTCACTGACGTGGTCCTGGCATGACCATAATATACCATTAACCAAAAAAGCAGTATATAAAATGTTGTTATGATGGAATCCTTTTAATGTAAATTGTGTGTGTGTATGCCACACAACATATACCAATCTGTTACCAACAGTTGCCCATGGAAAGGATATGGGATTAAGGTGGGGTAAAGTAGAGCAAGACCAAACAGAGATATTTTCCAAATTATAGATTTCTGAATTATTTGTAGTTTTGACAAAAGCATGTACTTTAAAAAAAAACAAAACTATATTTAAATAGTGTAATAAAATGATCGATGGGAGGAGAAGAGGTTTTATTCTTGAAGAAAATACACAGTGTTCAGAGTACAGATACAGAACAGATCACCATTAAGTGAGATGATTAGGAAAGCTTCATAAAGGAAGTGTCCTTTCAGCTGGTCCTTGAACAGATCGCTTTGGATATGCAAAGGTGGGGAGAACTCTGAGTCGTGAAATGACTTAAGCAAAGGTACAGACTTAGAAATGAATAAGATCTGCTGGATGTTCCAGTTATCTACAGCTGTATCACAAACCAAACTAAAACTTGACATACTTGAAAGAACAATAATCATCGTCTCTCCAGTAGGCTCAGCTGGGCAGTTTTCACTTGAGAGGCTCTCATGTGGTTGCAGTCGGATTAGGGATGAGGTGTGGGTTAAAGCTAGAAGAATTAAAATGAAATAAAAACAGTCAAGCATTTTTTAAGGAACAAAAAAGGCAAGAGCCTGTTTCCTTAACCTTTAAAAACTGAAGACGGCAGTAAAGGACAGATTAGTTGACCTGTTTCAAACAGTTCAATAAGTCAGATTAGAAAACACCTGTTTGGGCCTGTTGGAATAGATCAGTAGCTTAGATTAGAAAGTAGTTGGTTAATGTATGTTCTTTTTTAAGGTCAATTTTAACATAGTCCTCTTATCTACCTCCCTATGTTTCCCCAGGCTTTGATGTTTACACAAGACAACCTGTGTGTCAAGAGTATGGTCAAAGTTCTTTCCCTACCCCCAGGTTCTCTTGATGATTTCAGTATTATTTGAAATGTTAACATTGTTAAGAACACAGTAAAAACAGTCGGGGCACCACTTCCTTGCTACCTCTTGGCATGTGAAGTGGCTTGCCTCTCTGAGCCCCATAGTTTATTTCTTTGAAAATAACTTAGTGTAAAAGTTTACTTTTCCTTCTGTCCCCTCAGGGTTCCATCCCTAGAAACAGAATGAAAACAGTGAGGTGGGGGTTATCTTAAAGTTTCGCCATTCATATGTCTGAGAGTTGATTCTGGCTGTGGGATGTCAGCTAGAATACCTACTCAAGGTCTCGTCCGCGATGTGGCTTCCTCACAGAGTAGTGGCTGGTCATAGTGATTGAGCATCCCAATAGGACCAGACTGATACTACATTACCTTTTAAAACCTGGCCTTAGATAGCACAGAGTATCACTTACTGTAGTCACGGGCCTATTCAGAGTCAACAGAAGGGATTGTAGATTCTCCCCGCAACCCTACCCTTGATGGAAGAAATATCAATGTCATACTGTAAGAAGACCAAATAGGATGGGAGATCTTGTTACAAGATCCTCTCTTTGCTAGAGTACCCTACACTTTCCAAACTCTCTTCTGACAGAGGCCAGTTTCTCCCATCTACCTTCCTGCCATCCATAGGCCTTGGAGTTTATACCTCCTGTAGATAAAAGAAACCAGAAAATTTTGTGCAAAGTGGTAACAAAGTGAGCTTTTTGCTTTATAAATGATCACTGTGATGGTATCTTACAGGGAACACTAGAGGGAGGAAAGATTAAGTAATAAAAAACAGTAGGTGCTAAAGCTATGCCCTGGTTCATCAACTCTCCTACTCAACTCAGCAAAATGACGCCTAAGTACGATTGACAGGAGTCCTCCATAGGCTTTAGCAAAGCATTCAGTGTTCAGAGTGCTCTCAGTGAACCTCAGTTCATACAGAACCACGTGTTCCTATGACTGGCAGGAAATTCCTAGGCTACAGGAAGTAATTGAACTTTTTAAGAATACCAAGGAACCACTTCGTGGATACTAACTGATATTTCTTCCACTGAGCAGAGGACACAGACTCCCTGGAAATCAAACCAAATTTGGCCACCAATGCACTCACTTCCCAAGTGCTCTAATAGTGTATCTCTTTGTGTGATACTGCAAAGAAATATGGAAAAGAAGGGGGGGAGGAGGCTGTGAGGTCTGTACAAATTTCTGGACTAGCAATTTGAAGCTTAGGCACAGTTATTCCCAGCATCCCTCAAGTCCTGTTAAGAGATTTGTGTCAGGCAATGAAAATTGTAGCATTAGCCTGATTTTTAAATTTTCTTTCCCTAACCATTATCATTTTATTGGAAAAACTGTCAAAATCCACCTGTTCTTTCCCTCAGCACCCCTTTCTTCCATTTTCATTGGTGCTAGATAGAGTCGTTTCCCCTTACACTATGTAATTTGGAAAAGGCTGTGTCAGTTGCATAAAATATTTCTAATCTCCATAATTAAGATGCTCCTGGTCTGACAACTTTGCTCTCTTACTCCCCTTTCAGCTAGTTTCAGGAATGTAGAAAGACGTTTCGAAGAGTACTAAAGCAAAGATGACATGCTGTTCTCCTCCCGAAGGGCCTGCTCAGGATTGTCACCAGCCTTCCGAGGCTCTATCCTGGAAAGTTTCATTTATGGTTTCTTCAAAAGTAGGAAAGAGAAACTACACCAGCGTTCTCCAGACCACCTTCTCTCCATTCCCAGAAAATATATGCCGTGCCCTCAGTATGGAATCAGAGAAAATCCAGATTGCCCTTCCTTTGGTCTGCCCTGGAGATCAATTCCCGGCACAGCATTTGATGCAGAATAATTACCAATAAATCTGGGTTGAACAATTAAATGACCAAATGCTGTGGTCAGAGAGAAAATTGGAGGTAGGAAGTAGCAAAGCATTGCAGTTAATGATAAGAAATCTTTGAAAGTCATACAGTCCATTTTCCTATGCTTTTAGAAAAAAAAAGATAACAATTCACCAAAATTGCTCTAAGTTCAATGCTTTTTTTCCTTTAAACTTTTCTCCTAGTAGTTTGAAATATATTCAGTTCTATCATATAAAAGTCCCATCTCACCTCATAGTAATTCTAATAAGCAAAAAGCATTATGATATTTTTGAGGTTAGTAAAATGAGGTGTGTTTTTAGTCTAGATGGATGAGATTATGCTGTTATAATAATTAACCATCAAGTCTAGGTATTGTAGTGAATAAAAGTTTATTTGGCCCAGCTGGGGTGAGGTGGGGATGGTCATGTCTGCTTCACCTGCACCTTGCACTGTGTGTAACCTGAGGTCTTCCAACCTCTCAGGGAGAAGAGAGGATTGGGTAATTCTAACCCATGGACTTTTTACTGCTTCGGCCCCAAATTACACATAACATTTTGGGTTGCATTTTATGTGTATTAGCTAGTATAGTCACACATCTTTGCATAACTGAAGAAGATTGAATTATTTTATAAACATTATTATCACTGTCACTACTGACAATTTTTCCACTGTCCAATAGCTGTTAGGTGACAGGATTAGCATCTGAATCCAAGCTGATGCTGGAACTCCTGCTTTTAACCACTGCATTTTCTTCTCATAACTTTTTCTCTTTTTCTTTTTTTTTTAGAGACAGAGTCTTACTTTGTCACCCTCGGTAGAGTGCCGTGGCATCGGCATCACAGCTCACAGCAACCTCTCACTCTTGGGCTTAGGTGATTCTCTTGCCTCAGCCTCCCAGGTAGCTGAGACTACAGGTGCCCACCACAATGCTTGGCTATTTTTTTGTTGCAGTTTGGCTGGGGCTGAGTTCAAACCCACCACCCTCGGTATATGGGGCCGGTGCCCTACTCACTGAGCCACAGGCACCGCCCATATCAAATCATTTCTTCTAGCTATTTTGAAATATGTAATAAGTTATTGTTAACTACAGTCATTGTGCTGTGCTGTTGAACAGTAGAATTTACTCCTCCTATCTGTGTGTTTGTACCCGTTACCCAGACTCTCTTTATCCCCTCCACAACCCTTCTCAGCCTCTGCTGACCATTATTCTACTTCCTACCTTCAGGAGATTAACTTTTTCTGCTCTTACATATGAGTTAGAACATGTGATATTTGTCTTTATATGTCTGGCTTATATCACTTAATGTAATGACCACCAGTTCTATCCATGTTGCTCTAAATGACAGAATTTCATTGTTTATAGCTGAATAGTATTCAATTGTGTCTATATACCACCTTTTCTTTATCCATTAATACACTGATGGACACTTAGATTGGTTCCGTATCTTGGCTATTGAGACTAGTGCTGCGATAAACATGTTGGTGCAGGCATCCTTTTGACATATTGGCTTCATTTTCTTTGGATAAATACCCAGTAGTGAGATTACTGGATTGTGTGGTAGTTCCATTTTTACTTTTCTGAGAAACCTCCATACTATTTTCCGTAATGACCACACTAATTTACATTTCCACCGACAGTGCATGAGTTCCTTTTTCTCTGCATCTTCTTCGGCATTTGCTATTTTTTTGTATTTTTGATAATAGCTGTTCCAACTGGGATGAGATGTAATCTCATTATAGTTTTGATTTGTATTTCCTTGATGATTAGTAATGTTGAGCATTTCCTTATAATGTCTTGGCCATTTGCATGTCTTGTTTTGAGAAATGGCTATTCAGATCCTTTGCCCACTTTCCAGTGGGAATATTTGTTTTTATTCTGTTGAGTTTTAATTTCTTCTGGACAGTAGCACTTTGTTGGATGAATAGTTTGCAAACAGTTCCTCTCATCCTGCAGTCGTCTCTTCACTTGGTTGATTGCTGGACAGAGCTTTTTAGTTTAATATAGTTTCATTTTTCTATTTTTGTTTTTGTTGTCTTAGCCATAAATTCTTTGCCTAAACCAATGCCCTAAAGTATTTCTCCTCTGTTTTAGTAGTAGTATAGTTTTGGGTCTTACATGTAAGTCTTTAACTCATTTTGAGTTGAAGGATAAGGGCCTAGTTACATTCCTCTGCATATGGATATCCAGTTTTCTTAGGACCATTTATTGAAAAGGGTACCCTTTCCCAAAAATATATTCTTGGTCCTTTATCAAAAATCAGCTGTAAGTGCATATATTTACTTCTGTGTTCCTATTCTGTTCCATTGTTCTATGTGTCCATCTTTATGCCAATATCATGCTGTTTTGATTACTATAGCTTTGTAGTATATTTTGAAGTCAGGTAGTGTCATACCTCCAGATTTGTTCTTTTTGCTCAGAATTGTTTTTGCTATTGGGGCTCTTCTGTGGTTCCATATAAATTTTAGGATAGTTTTTTCTATTCCTGTGAATATCACTGGTTTTTTGATAGGGATTAGATCTGTAGATTGCTTAAGTATGGTCATTTTAACAATATCAATTCTTCTAAGCCATGAACATGTAACATCTTTCCATTTCTTTGTGCCCCCTTTAATTTCTTCCATCAATGTTTTATTTTATTTATTTATTTTATTATTATTTTTTTTTTGAGACAGAGTCTCATTGTGTTGCCCTCGGTAGAGTGTCATTGCGTCATAGCTCAAAGCAACCTCAAACTCTTGGGCTTAAGCAATTCTCTTGCTTCAGCCTCCCAAGTAGCTAGAACTACAGGTGCCTGCCACAATGCCTGGCTACTTTTTTGTTGCAATTGTCATTGTTGTTTAGCTGGCCCAGGCTGGGTTCGAACCCACCAGCCTCGTCAGTGCACATGGCCAGTGCTGTAACCACTGTGCTACGGGCACGGAGTCCATCAATGTTTTATATTTTTTATTGCAGAGGTCTTTCTGCAATAAAGTTAAATGTATTCCTAGGTATTTTATGTTATTTGATAGCTATTATAAATGCGATTGCTTTCTAGATTTCTTTTTTACTTACCCCATTACAGTTATATAGAAATGCTACTGATTTTTATATGTTGATTTTTGTATCCTCCAACATTAATGAATTCATTTATCAGTTTTAAGGGTTTTTTGGTGGAGTGTTCAGGTTTTTCTATACACAAAAGCATGTTGTTTGCCAAGAGAGACAATTTGCCATCCTCTTTTCCAATTTGGATGCCTTTTATTTCTTTTGCTTGCCTGCTTGCTCTGGTTAAGACTTCCAGTGCCACGATGAATAAGAGCAGTGAAAATGGGCATCCTGGTTTGTTAACAAGATGACTCTAACACTTGTCTGTAGGTTAGCTTAGAGTGGGGCAAGTACAGAGAGGAGGCTATAGCAGTAACATATGCCAAATAATTAACACCTAGGCTGAGTAAGATAAAATAAAGGCTTTGAAATAAGGAAATGAGGCAGGGTGCAGTGGCTCATGCCTGTAACCACCTGGGAGGCTGAGGTGGGCAGATTGTCTGACCTCAGGAATTTGAGACCAGCCTAAGCAAGAGCGAGATCCTGTCTCTAGAACTAACCAGGTGTTGTGGTGGGCACCTATAGTCCCAGCTATTCAGGAGGCTAAGGCAGGAGGACTGCTTGAGCCCAGAATTTTGAGGTTGCTGTTAGCTTTGACACCATGGCACTTTACTCAGAGTGACAAAGTGAACTGTCTCAAAAAAAGAAAAAAGAAAGTAAAGAAATGAATCCGAGTGGTATTTGGAAAAAATAAATGTTGCAACTTGATAGTAGACAACACGACACAAGTAGACAAATGAAGAAAGCAAAAAACAAAACAAAAAAATGCTCAGCTTTAAAATTAGAGCATGGGTTTGTGGTGGGGGGCATGAAAATAAAGAGAAGGCTGGGCACAGGGGCTCATGCTTATAATCCTACACTATGGACAGCTGAGGTGGGTTTAAGGCCAGGAGTTCAAGACCAGCATGAGCAAGACCCTGTCTCTAAAAATAGAAAAAATTAGCCCGGTATGGCGGTGGGCACTTGTAGTCCCAGCTACTTGGCAGGCTGAGGCAAGAGGATCACTCAAACCCAGGAGTTTGAGGTTGCAGTGAGCCACGATGATACCCCTGCACTCCAGCCTGGGCAACAGAGCGAGACCTTGTCTCAAAATAATGAAATAAAGAGAAGATGCAAAGAGCTTCTGCTTTGGGAAAAAAATATTATCAACTCTGGAGGGTAAGAGGGTAAGAAAATAAGAGCTGCTGACTAGTACTGGAAAGGAGAAATACAGAGCACAAATGAAGAAGGTGGGCTGTAAGTCAGTACACATGTGAGACCTTGTTTGAAACCTTGAATTCACAGGATTCTTCCATTAGTGGGAGAGAAGACCCATCTAAATGGAATCTCCAGATGCACCCACCACGGAAGAAGACAAAACAAACCTAACTAGAGGGAAGAGCAAGAGGGAGAAAAGATCAGGGAGAGCTTGAGTAATGAAAACTAAAGTCTTAAAGTCAAACACACAAACATCGGTCTTGGAGTCCAGTCGATAGACTTGAGAGTACTTCAGACAAGAGATTGACTTTCAACTAGCCTCATGAGGGGCTGTGTACATTTGAAGAGGGCCGTCTCTGTTTAAAAACATTCAAAAGTTTTGAAAAGTTATCACCAGTTATGCTCTTCTGTGACACTCTTCAACAAAATGTAACCAGACTTGATTGAAAGTCTTAGTGTGGTCAGTTACATAACACTAGAATTGCTGAATAGCTTAAATGCTGTGCTTTCCCAGAAATATTTGTCTTTTAGATGAAACCAAGTATGGAAAGTTTCTGCCTTAAAGGAGAATTTTTGAAAGGTGGAAAGAGAAGAAAAACATATGTAAGGGAAATGTAATTTTAATAAAAATTAACCAAAATTCTACAAATGCGGTAACTACCCACACAGGGACACACCAAAACACAAAGAAAAGTAAATTTTGCCACATTAGAGAGTCACCTGCAGGTTGTATATCAATTAGATAATGTCTTTTTAAAAATCAGAAAGTATCTCATATATTAGGCTTGCCAGGAAAAAGTTTAGAGAGATCTTTGGTTCTTGTTATTTTCCTGTTAAATTGGCAGAATTGACTCATGGTGACCCATACTAATTCTGTTTTGTCTAAGACACAAAGTGAGGGCTACAGAATGGAAATGTTTCATTTGGGGTGGGGGAAGAGGAAGAGTTGTTACCTTGAGTTACTCAGCTTCTTCTGGATGCGTGAATAGCTGCTACCCTTGAAAGCTGCATCCAGCGCCTGCCACAACCCTGGTTTCTCCCCTCTTTCCTCTCTCCTTTCCTCCAGGGATAACATGTGCATGTGTCTGTGTGTCTGTGTTTGTTTGTATCTGCACTGTGTGTAGATACATTGCCAGAGGGGAGAGCTGAGAGAGCTGGCTGGCCCTCATATCAAACCTTCTTCATAAAACCTGTTGATTTCTCTCCAGAATAACACAAAATCCAACCAGAAAGGCATTGTAAAGAACTAACAACGCCATGGTAAATTTTGTGGCAAACTTACAACCAAACAAGTAATATACTTTTTCTTTTTTCTTTCTTTCTTTCTTTCTTTCTTTCTTTTTTTTTTTTTTTTTTTGAGTCAGTCTCACTATGTCACCCTCAGTAGAGTGCCATAGCATCACAGCTCACAGTAACCTCAAACTCTTGGGCTTAAGCAATTCTCTTGCCTTAGCCTCTGAAGTAGCTGGGACTACAGGCGCCCACCACAACACCAGCTATTTTGTTGTTGTTGTTGCAGTTGTCATTGTTGTTTAGCAGGCCTGGGCTGGGTTTGACCCTGCCATCCTCGGGGTATGTGGCTGGCGCCCTAACCACTGAGCTTGAGAACCAAGCCTAATATACTTTTTCTTATAGCCAAATAGGTAACATATTATATGTTGTTCAAAGAAAATTTCTCTCTTATAGCTTACTAGGATGGCCTTCTGTTAAGTTAGCATGCACTGTGCTTCAGGAAACCCTACCATCCTGGTCCAAGGCTGCATGACCTTAGCATGAGAAGCAGCTGGCATTCTCGGCATACAGACCCCACCTGGGCTAAGTTTTTGGTCTTCCCCGCCTATGAAGAGTTGGGGGTAAGGTCTGGATTGGACAAGTAGTAAGAAATTCTTCAGTTTAATTAGTTCTATAAATCCATGCCAGATTCGAGCTGCCCTACAGTACCCAGAATACCCCAGAACCAGTTCAAATACCTAAGAGAAATTAAATTGACTTTGGGTATCTGTTCCATGGATTCCAGGACAAAAGTGGACCTCCTAGGAATTTTGTTCTGGCAGAGGACCTTGGGAACAAGGGCTTCATCCTAGGATGGTGGAGTGGAGGGGATGGAAAAGGCCTGGTTCTGACTACTATCCCACAGAGCACAGGTGCCATAGCAATGCATGGCTGACTCCTTCTGGACTGTTTAGGGAGAGAGAAATAGAATTACTTCTCGTTTAAATTAGTGTAAAGTTGGGTCTCTGTGACAAGCAGACAAATCTATATCCCAATTAATATGACTATTAAATAGAACAGAAGTCAGTAGAAGTAAAAGAGTCTGTTAGCCAAAGGTTAGATCATAGTATTCTAAGACTTATGGAAATTGTTCTAGCCTTTACCTATTTATTATTATGTAATGAATGTTCTATATTCTCTGTGTACCAGGCACTGTGTTAGGCACTGTAGAACTAACATTAGCAAGACAGGCCTGGTGCCTGCCTCATGGGGCTAATAGATTAGACCCGTGTTTTTCTTTTCCTTTTTTTTTTATTAAAGGGGCTTTGGGGGGTTGGGATGAGCATATGCACATAGTTGCCTTTTTGTTATTGTTGTGGAGACCGAGTTCTACCCTATGCCCTGAGCAGAATGCAATGGTGTTGTAGCTCACTGCAACCTCAGACTCAGGCTGTGAGCATCCTGCTGTTTCAGCCTCTGAAGCTGCTGGGATTACAGGTGCTCGCCATAGTGCCTGGCTGGGTTTTTCCATTTTTCTCATGAGTCAGGGTCTCACTCTCACTCAGACAAGCCTTGAACTCCTAAGCTCAAGCAATCCTCCCGCCTCAGCCTCCCACAGTGATGGGATTATAGGCGTGAGCCCCCGTGCCCGGCTGAACTTATGTTTTCCAACCTCACAGCACACTTGAACCTATAGCTAAACTTCGTAGCACACTTAAATTATATTGATCAAAAACAAAAAGAGTAAAGAAAACATAAATACATTTACTGTGAACTTCTTTCAAAAATAGTGATCTTTAAAAATTTTTGTGACATACCTAACATCCTCTTATGAGACACCGGTTGAAAATCACTAGATTAGAGGGAGAAACGGACTAAGTTCTCACCTTACAGTTTGATAAACACTGGCAGAAAAGTCATCTAGGAGTGCACAAGCCAAGTCTGTGAGACTCAGGACTCAGGACAACCTTCCCAGAGAAAATGCTCTCCTAGGGGAGTTCTGAAGATGATGGAATTAATCAGAAGTAGTAGAGGAAGCAGAGTCAGGGGAGGAGAGAGCAGTCTAGGCAGAGAAGATGGATCAGAGGAAAGGACTAGGAGTTAGAAGGATCACAGATCAAAAAAAAAGTCCTGGGTGCCCGTCACTCAGTGGTTAAGGCACCGGCTGTATACACTGAGGCAGGCGTGTTCAAACCCAACCTGGGCCAATTAAAACAACAATGACAACTGCAACAAAAAAAGTAGCCAGGCGTTGTGGCAGACACCTGTAGTTCCAGCTACTTGGGTGGCTGAGGCAAGAGAATCGCTTAAGCCCAAGAGTTTGCAGTTGCTATGAGCTGTGAAACCACGGCACTCTACCCAGGGCAACAGCTCTGTCTCAAAAAAAAAAAAAAATTCCTGGACATAGCCCCCTACTTCACAAACATGATAAATAGGCCAATACTCTATATTTTTTCTTTAAAAGAACACAGCTATATTGTCTCCTCCTGAGCAATGAGTTGTCTTAATAGTATAACATACTAACTGGATGTTTGTCCTTTGGCAACATGAGACATGTTTTTGTTTCACTTTATGTAATCCCATAATCACTCAGATTATACTCTGTCAAGGGCCAGGTAAATAATAACTATGTTAGTGACCTCAAAAGAGCACATACTATGTGTAGAGTACTGAATTTTACATACTAGCCTTGGATCTAAAGTCAGGGGGTGTGATGGTTAATTTTAGACGTCAACAAGTACTTAGATGAAGCATTGTTTCTGGGTGTGTCTGCCAGGGTTTTCAGCGCTTGGAAGAGATCAGCATTTAAATCTGTGAACTCAGTACAGACTCAGTAGATGGGCCTCCTCTATGAGGGAGGCCTCATCCAATGGCTGAGGGCCTGAAGAGAAAGGCAGAGGGGGATCCCATTCGCCCGCTTCTTCCTGCCTCAGTGACATCTCATCTCATCCTCTCCTGTGCTGGATTTACACCACTGGCTCTCCTGCCTCTCAGCCCTCTGGACTCAGACTGAACTACACCATCAGCTTCCCTGGGTTTCCAGCTTGCAGGCAGCAAACTGCGTGACTTGTCGCCCTCCATGGCCGTGTGAGCCAATCTTCACTTTGTACATACACACCCGCACCCCTGCTGTTTCCGTTTCTCCAGAGAAGCCCGCCTGACACAGGAGGCAAACAAAGTAATGAACAAGGTAAGCAGGCAGGAGGTTCGGGGGTGGTTGTGGGCTTTTGTTTAGTCTGTTTTGTGTTACTGTAAAAGAATACCTGAGACTGGATGATTTATAAATAAAAAAGATTTTGCACACTGTTCTGCAGACTGCACACAAAGGTTGGCACCAGGATCTGCACGTGGTGAAGGCCTCAGACTGCCTCCACTCGTGGCGGAAGGTGAAAGGGAGGGAGTACGGAGATCACTGGGAGAGAGAGGAAGCAAGGAAGACAGTGAGGAGGTGTCAGGCTCTTTGTAATAGCTGCTCTCCCAGGAACCAACAGAGCGAGAACTCACACACTACCTGGAGGAATGCACGAAGCCATTCACCAGGGATCTGCCCTTATGACCCAAACACTTCCCAGCGGGGCCTGTGTACCACACTGGGGACCACATTTCAACAGAGGAGGGAATGGAAAACATCTTAACTATAGTAGCTTTTATGGAACCATCCTGGCCTAAATTCCAACTCAGAATGTTCGTGTTATAGTTTGTTCCATGTAGGACAGCTATCCTACCACACCCACGGCCAGAGTCTGGACCATCTCCGGGGGCAGGAATACAGGCTGGATGGAAGGGCCTCTTTCAATTCTCACCTCGGAAATACTTCAGTGTTAGAGAGAGCCCTGACCAGGGAAGGAGAAAGAAGACCAGATATTGGGATCTCTTTTGAAGGAGAAGAAAGAGCTTTAAAAGTACTAACTGTTGGAAGCCCCCAGAGAAAGGAGAAACCATGCCCCGTTAAGGCATCCTGAAAGAAACCTGAAGTATGTAAATAGAATTTCAAGGTGGCAGGGAAGAGGTTCAAGGGAGGAGGACTGGAGCAAAGAAGAAAGCAATCCAAGCAGAGGGAACAACCTGAGCCAGGTAGAGGTCAGACGTGAGGTCATCACACCCGGCCACACCACCTGGGCACGCACACCACCTGGGCACGCACACCATTGCACCCCTTGCTCATCCTCTCACCAGAGTGTTCTGTGCATCACACTAATGGACATATGTCACTTCAGTATTGACCATCCACGTTCCTCTGTGCTAGGGTTCTTTGAGGTTTACATTGTTCGGGTAGGTCAGGATTACATAAAGTTTAGTCACTCCAGCATGATTATCACCTACTTAAAGGTATAAATAGTTTTGTATTGTAATCACTGATGTTTTCTGTCACTTTGCGGTTTACAAAAGTGCTTCTTCATATACCCCCTTAATCCTTACGATGACACCCCCCAGAGTAGAAGTATTACTGTCTGGTCTTATGAGCTAAGAAACTGAAATGCCAAGACTACAGACAATATAAATGCTGGACCAAGGTCTTAAACCTCAGTCTTTGATATCAAATATCACAGTGCTTTCAAAAGAATGGTTTCTTTCTTAGAACATTTGTTTGCATCTTTCCTATTTTTTATGTTATTTAGGATTTACAGCATCTTACGAATTGTTTTATTTCTTCATATCCATCAGTACAGGTTGAACATTCCTAATCTGAAGATCCAAAATCCAAATTGCTCTGAAATCTGAAACATTTTTGAGCGCCAAAGTGATGCTCAAAGGAAATGTTCAGGGCAGCGCCTGTGGTTCAGTGAGTAGGGTGCCAGCCCCATATGCTGAGGGTAGCAGTTCGAACCCAACTCTGGCCAAACTGCAACAAAAAAATAGCCGGCGTTGTGGTGGGTACCTGTAGCCCCAGGTTCTCGGGAGGCTGAGGCAAGAGAATCACCTAAGCCCAAGAGCTGGAGGTTGCTGTGAGCTGTGATGCCACAGCACTCCAGCGAAGACAACAAAGTGAAACTCTTATCTCTTAAAAAAAAAAAAAAGGAAATGTTCGTTTTAGATGTCAGACTTTTTGGGTTAGGGGTGCTTAACCAGAATATCCAACTGCTTTGGATATTCCAAAATTGAAAGCAGTCTGCAATCTGAAACCCTTCTGGTCCTCAGCTTGTTGAATGAGGGCTACACCTCTGTAATTACAGGTGCATTCACACAGTTGCCAGCACGTGGCAATTATGTCTCTAGTGGCCCTTTCGTGAGTGCTGTATCCTTTTCATTCCCAGAGCCACTACCCTGGTCAAGTTCGTACTGCCCAGAATGGCTGCCCCATTCATTCAGTCACACAATAATGCACGCTGCTGTCATGCCACAGGGGCTGTGCTGAGTTCTAGGCATGCCATGGGGATCAATGTAGAGCTCCTGCTTTCAAAGAACTGATGGTCTAGATAGAGAATGAGAGAGACGAGTAACTAGGACCTTTTGAGTAATGAGAGAAATGCCGCAATGGAGCAGGCAGAGCACAGGGCCCTAGTGTCAAGGTCGAGGCTCCAAGTCCACAGTTAAGGAAGGAGCCAGCAGTGTCTAAGGCTGAAACTTTCATGGGAAACAAATGCTACCAAATATGAAAGGGGAAAAATGTTCAGTTTGGGGAAAAGAAATGGCCTGGGCATGAGCATCGGTGTGATTTCATGGCCAGAACTGAAAAGAGTTTGACACGCCCGAACGGTGGATGCCATGGGAAGAAGTTGTTGAGAAATGAGCTAAGATTGCGAAGAGCCTAGGAGTCGTAACAAGGAATTTGAACTTTATCCTGAGGCAGTGGAGACCATCAGAAGATTTCATGCAGTGTGGCTACAGGAGAAGCTTTGAATTTTGAAGAGGTTTGACTGCCTATGGAGAAGAGATTAGAGCAGCACTGCCCCTTCTAAATATGATGTGAGCCACTTATCTAATTTTAACTTTTCTAGAAGCTGCATTAAGTGAGTAGAAAGAAACGTTAAAATTGGTATTTTATCAGTTAGTTAATTTTTATTAATTTTAATAACATAGTCTTTCTATCCCTTGTACTACAAGGAGGTATGGAGAGAAGTGACCATATTGAAGAAGTGTTTGGCAGGGGGAATGGCAGAAATTTATTACAGGCAAGGACTCCCTGTCTCTGTTTTGCACACCAAGATCAAACTCATTTTCCTGAAATACAGCCCCAATTTAGATACTTCCTGTTTCAATCCTTCCTTTGCTCCCCTTTTGCCCACCAGTGTAAATAAAGTCCGAATTCCTTAGCCAGCAGTGCACCCCGTTTCTCCAGCATCTGCATGCTCCCCTCCACAGCTGGACCTCTCTGCTTCCACCTGTAAACCCAATGTCTGAGAGGAGGCATAACTTTATTTTTTATTTTTATTTTTTTCAAATAACTTGTTAATTTTTATTGTTGCTGCGATGGCCACCAAAGTCTTTG
>CAUYPK010148008.1:0-36184 GCA_963574355.1 Loris lydekkerianus
GACAAACACTATCCATTGACTCTAAGGTCAAAATAAATAAAGAGAGTAAAAGCTTCTAAACCTTAAAATAACTACGGGGGTGTGGGGTTTTAATGATATAAACAAATAAGTGATAAATGAATAAATTCCGGAAAAGGCATAGTTCTTCCTTACACAAGAACTCCCCAGTGACCACTAGGAAAGCAGCATAAAACTGTCCCAGGCGAGAGTCAGCCGTGAATAGTGAATCAGTGAGTCAAAGTATAAGACACAGGATATTTACAGGGGCTCTAAGTATTTCACAAGACATTTACTCATTCCAAAGAGAAAAATAGTAACTTGTAGTGGTAAGACCCAAAAAGCACTACCCTAATCGCATCATCAATACTGACATCACCAATAATAAATGTCTTCGTCCTGCAGAAGACAGTTTGCAGTTTCTGGACACATTTTTTTACAATAATAAAACCTATTGACCCCATGCCCTTCCTGGTCTGTGGCGTTAAGAAGGGCAGCCATCACTTCTAGGTTGATCTTGCCACCACTCTACCAAGTACATAACTTTAATCAGAGAAAACATCAAAGGAGCTAAAAATAAGGAACATTTTACTAAACAACCAGCCACTATTCTCCAATAGTGTCGAGGTTCATGTAACCTCTTAGTTTCATGAGGAAACATGAGGGTCCAGGAAAAGAGTGTTAGTGAGCAATTTCAATATTATCTGGAGATTAGTTAATACTATTTAATCAATGTTAATTTTCTTTTAGTAGCTGTACTGTGGTCATGGAGGTTATTTTATGTAAGTTGAAACTATTTCAAAATTAAAAGTTAATAAAGTATATATTTGTATATCTCTGTTCGGATTTAGTTGGGTAACATCTTCTATATGCTAGAGAATGCTTTCCTGTGAATTTATGAACTTTCAATCCTTCAACAACTTATTTTATCTTTTTAAAAATGTATTTTTATGGAGGTAAAATAAACATATGTAACTTACCAGCTTTACTATTTTTAAGTGTACAGTTAAATGCCAATAAATGCATTTATATTATTTCCAGCCTCTAGCAAACTATCTACTATTTGGTTTCATGAAATCCACCTTTTTGTTCATGCATATGAGTACGTG
The DNA here is from genome assembly GCA_963574355.1 of Loris lydekkerianus. Classification (NCBI taxonomy): domain Eukaryota; kingdom Metazoa; phylum Chordata; class Mammalia; order Primates; family Lorisidae; genus Loris; species Loris lydekkerianus. The sequence continues at coordinate 1,107 of CAUYPK010148008.1, forward strand.
ATATTTATCTTTCTGTCCTGGCTTATTTCATTCAATATAACTACAGCCAGTTTCATCTACCATGCTTCAAATGGCATATTTTCATTATTTTTTATGGCTGAATAATATACCATTGTGTCTATGTACCACATTTTCTTAATCCATTTATCTGTTGATGGACAAATAGGTTGATTTGGCTATTGTTACTGCTATAATAAACATGAAAGTGAAGATATTTCTTTGATACATTTAATTCCTTTCTTTTGATATAAATCCAGTATTGGAATTTCTCATCATATGGAAATTCCATTTTTAGTTTTTTGAAGAGCTGCCATACTGTTTTCTGCAGTCACTGTACTAATGTACATTACCAGCCCCAGTGTATGAGAGTTCTCCACATCTTCACCAGCATCTGTTATTGTTTTGTTTTTTAGCTTTTGTAAATAAACAGTAGCTGCTATTCACCTTTTAGGGGTTTCCAGTTTCTCTCTCTCTCTCTCTCTCTGACACACATTGGAAGAATAAGAGTTGTTTTTGACAACACATTAAATACACAAACATTAGGAGAAGTGATATCCAATACCACAGAGAAGCAATGAAAGTCCTCACAAAATCAGCATGTGCCCTGAGGGCCCCAGGTTGGACACCCTTGCTTAGATGATGACTCTGCATGTGGAGCCACGTGAGATGCAGTGAGATTTAAGTCTATGCTCCAGCACAGTGGTTTTCAGGTGGGAGAGACTTTGTTCTGCATAAGACAGTTTGCAGTTTTTGGACACATTTTTTTTTATAAACAGAAGAAAGCACTACTGACATCTGTCAATGCTGTTAAAAGTTGTACAATTCATAGACAGACTCCACAGTAAAGGATGATTGGGTGAAAATAACTGGTACCAACGCTGAGGAATTCGGCTCTAGCCAGTGATTGTTTGACTCTCTGAGGTGCTCACGGGGCTCCAAATTGGAATGTAGCACCCTGTACCTCTGACAGTTTATGCCTTGCCCTCTCCAATACATGTGCCAACGTTGATGAAAAGTTGTTTGGTCATGTTCCGTGGTGTTGTGGAAACAGAACAGTGTTTTGTTTTGTGGTGTGGAAACAGAATATAAGCATAAATGTAATTGAATTTACATTAGAAAAAGAATATTCTGTGTAACAGCATGCACAAATATTTTAATCTCTGTTCTTTTCTATTTTTAATGTGTTCTTTTTTCCTAGCGCACTCCTTGTATTTCAGTGAATACAATGTTATAAACCAACACCATGAACGCTGCATTAAGAGGGTAACAGTGCAGATACTGGCTGCAATGTCAACGGCTCCACTTCAGAAACACTAGGGTTTTTGCAAACTGATGAGCAGCATCCCATCCTTTTCAGGAATTCCCGATTCTTCCTCATTTTGATAAATTCAGTGCCTGCTCTTCCAATGCAAATCCAAGTGGTTCTTTAAAACTGACCCTCTCAGAAGACTGTAAAATACATTCCTAACCCTGGTTTGGATATTGAGAATGTCTGGGTTCACATTCCAACTGTTCATTAGCTGTGTGTTTGGGGGAAAATAAGATTTTGTGCTACACTTCCCCTATCTATAAATTTAAATCAAGGGTAAATTCTACTTCCTAAGGTTGTTGTGAAGAATACCTATAAGAGCACTTAGAATATTATCTGGCCCATTAAAAGGTCTAAGTAAGTCACTCCTGTTGTCTGATATTGTTACTATTATTGAAAAGGAGGATACTTCTGGCAGAGTAGCCAGGATTACACTCAATCAATGTACAACCAGTCTTGTAAAAGACTCTGTTTCACCCACATGTCTTTCTGTAGATCACCCAGGCAGACACGGAGATCTAGTGTGTTTTTATCAGATTATCAGGGTCCATCCACGTCTTATGTTTTTTTTCCATGAGCATTTTTCATTCTTTCTGGGTTCTCAAGGTCCTCTTTCCTGGAGACCTAGTCATGGACTTCCCAGGACTTCTCATATGGGACCACTAACATTCAATAGTGACACACACATGACCACTAACATTCAATAGTGACATTTAATGGTTATAGCTTAAAAACTAACAAGGCACCAGAGGTAACTTTGAATTGCATGCATAATTTCATGTATTTATAAGACTTAATCTCAAATTTATATCTGCATAAAATTTGAACCACAAAAGCTGTCTAAAGTTTTATCACCGTATTATTTTGTATTTGTTTCAAAGCTGGCCATCTGGGACCCTCCTTCTGCTGAGAAAAACCTCCATTTACCCACTTCTAAACTGAGACATTTGTTAAAACCTTCACTTAGGGAACCCGAGTCTCTAAAATGTGATCTTGTTTTAAATGCTATAATTAAAGTGCAATTACTCCTGCCTAAAATGGGATATAGTAACTAAATGCATGCACTTTGGTTCTATATGTTACATTTGTTCTACATGTTACAAAGCAAAACCCACTTTTAAAAGTCAAGCCCCTTTCTATTTTTATAATGCCAAAAAACATTACTTTCTTTGCATTTTGACATCAATAGCTAAGGTGCAATGATGATCCTTTCCATTAGTAGTTTGGATAATTTTATAATGTCAAATATTTTCTTAAGTTAGGCACAGGTTTTTAAAGTTGATTCTAACTTTCTTTCTTTTCTTTCACGTTTTGTTTCATTGTCTCATTTTGCGCAGGGGTGGGGAAGCGGTGGCTTTGGGGCCACGTGTGGATTCCTGGATCCCTAAGTGCAGTCTTTAGACTAAATACAAATTTTACAAAACAAATACCTCTATTAATTAAAATGATCTGGAGGGCCACATGTGGGCTTGAGACCACAAATCCCTCACACCACAATAGGACAAAAGTGAAAGAGGTACGTGTTCAGCGTCCCCAATCAAAACAACTCTAAATACGCTTCTTAAGAAATACATTATGGAAAATATTCTGATACAGCACATTTCCTTTACTGTGAAATTAAATATCCAACAAATATCCAACAAAATATATGATGTTAGTAAGCTGAAGTGAGTCATCTGGGATTCAATATTTCTCTTAGATGCAGACATCAGGAACTGATGGGTTATTGTTGAAAGTATAATTTTGTTGTAACTGGTATGATGCTTTTTTATATTTTCAATTTTTTCCAGAGTTCAGGTTAAGCAATTTTTGAACTGCTAGACTTTCTGAAACAATAAAGAAATGAAACAAAGCCTAGCTCTGTCCATGTGTCCCACCTGCCTACCTACCCACATATCCATCCATCTTATCTAATTCAGTTGTGTAGAACGCTCTTCAGAATCCCGCTACAGCCACATGCTTTTTCTCAGGAATAATCTTTTGTCTGACAGCAGGAAGCAGCCTGTGCCACGTGGCTGTGTCACACAGCTGCCAGTCCACGTCATTTACCGTCCTGGGTACATACTCTGATTTGGGGCATTCAAATATAATGAACCACACCTAACTAAACGTCATGGTCAATTTTGTAAATAATAGCATTTATTTGTGCATGAATATTTAGATCAATACCAAGAGGTAAGTAGTTATTCTTTTTATTCTGTTTTACCAGAAAGGCTAAGTCAGTTGCCAATAGCTAGTAACTGGCAGAAGTAAAAACTAAATCCAGAAATATGACCCAAGAGTCTCCATTTGACCACCACAAAATGCGTTTCTTCCTTGAAACTGGGCAATGCTGCTGGAGGCAGGATCCCCCACTAACACTGTGCAGTAAAGACTTTTCAGTCACCATGACAGGGAGGGGTCACCACGACTCTTCAACACGCTGTTCACTGTGTCAGGGGAGGGAATTCAGAGAATAGTCTGATTAATCAACACTGCTGTCATATTTTAGACAAAGCAGAGCCTTCCATCCACCTCATCATCTAATAAAAATAATGACAATTTAAGGGCAAGAACTCTAAAAATATGTAAAATAAATGAATATAAATGTAGACTGAAAAATACGTGCAGATGCCATGCTGGAGCCTTTGTGCGAGGGGAGGTCAGATACTGGATACTGGCAAAGCTCTCAAGGGACAGACTTCAGAGCAGCCAGTGCTGCTGAGAAAGGAAATTACTCCAGTGGCACAAAAATCAATCAACAAACTAATGCCAGTATGAAAAGTGTTCTTTTTGTGTATGATATGTTATAGACTGTGGACTAATTTCCATTCTGACTAAAGTGCTATTAAAATGGTATTTGTAAAGAAAACAAAAAATGTAAACACATTTTTACTTATATTTTCAAAATTGATTTTTCATTAGAGCTTGTGTTCATTACCATCTTATTCTCTATCAAGACCAAATTACACAAGATTTTAAGGGCATCTAAAAATCACTCATATAATCCCCAAATTGAAACTATAGAGTTTTTTAAATGCCCACAGAAATATTGTCAGGTTTTCCAGCAATTTGTTTCATTGTTAAAATTTCACTTTTAATAAAAGTTTTTCAGGAAGAACATGCTTTTACTATTAAGATGAATTCCATCAATTTTCAAATATTAGAAGAAATAATTTGTGTCATAATATAAAATATAATATGTATATTTGGATATATTATTTATTATTACATGAGCATGCCTGGTTCAGAATCAAGGCATTAGTGATAACAACGTAAGGAAGTTAACAGGTGCAAATTTTTTAAAAAATATTTTCAAAGGGTAAGGAATAATGAATAAAATAATTATAAGATAACCAAAGTATTAATATGCAAAGGCATTCACCAAAATTGAACTCTAGAGATGCAGTGTATTATTATTTCTATAAAACATCTAAAATGTTTAGTGGTATAAAAAATAAACACACATGCAGAGTAATTCCTGCTCCCAGTGAGATTATTATCAAACTCCGTAACAATTCAGAGCCTTTCTAAGTGTAGGAGGAAAACTATTTTCTTTCCAAATGTCTAGCTTACTTTATGGAAGGCTGACAATTTAGAGTTGCTGTTGGTTTGCAATAAAGAACTTGTCCACTGTCCTCCATACTAATGTGAAGCTAGGAGATGATCTAGTGACATAGGAGAAAATCTCGTTTTAATTCAGGTTGGGGGGAGGGGTAAGGAAGGAGTGGGAGGGGTGGGGTGCTCTCACTGAAAACGCACAGGGTGGGGCACTGGGCACGCCTGTGTGTGTAGGACATAGCCAGAGGACTCCACCTATCAAAATCAAATATTTTAACCTGAGTGAGTGTTGGTACCTTCACATCAACCTCAAATATATTTAATTTTCAAATAAATAAATAAATAAATAAACAAATCAAGGAGGCAAAGGGGAAAAAAAAGCAAAGTTGAACAGTTGGTAAACTGGGTTTCAAATGCAACAGTCTGGCCCAGAACCTACACCCTATAACTGAATATTCTCCTGATAGCCTATGAAATGTTGCTCCTTCTTACACTTTTCTGGGATGTCCTGGAAGAAGAATGTTGGTGTCCCTCTCCTGGGTCTCTCTAAAAAATAACATCTACAGTTCCAGCTCTGTGGACATGTCCCGGTGGTTACCCAATGTGCAGAGGAGATTGCCCAGGTGCTGCGGGCATGTGGCCGTCTCCACCTGGGTCTTCTGCTTGAGATTTGAGGTCACTGGGAGGAAGAGAATCTCCGATCCAGGGCTTCAGGAACCATCTCTGCTTTTCACTGAGATCTCTTCAGGCTTGGTTATGACAGTACATTTATTTTTGGAGAATTGGTATTCCAAGTTTAGCACAGCAGACCTAACGGCATCCTTTCTGGTTTCTGCTGATGTTAACTGTGTGTTGACTGCTATTTTTGTTTCATTTCTAAAAATAGTAGGTGGGTAGGAGGTACTGTTTATTCCCTCATTTCTTCAATAAATGTGAGTTCCATGTAAAAAAAAATAACTTATCAAAGTAAAAAATTATATATGTCTATGTGTATACATTCAAATAGAAAATATTCATTTTATCTTTTAAGTCTTCAATGTTAACTATAGTTTTGTACAGGTTGATACAATAGTAGCAATTTCATTACTTTTCTCTCACACCAGTCTACACTTTGAAAACCCAATTTTCTCTCTTCCTTTCCTCATTTGAATTTAGCAACCTTTTGTAACTTGATGATTTCCATCCTCAAAGGCAAATTTATTATTTTTTTGTCTGCAAGTCACAAACACTGATACCCAAATATTGAACGCCCTCCAGGTCCAAGTCAAAGACAGAGAGGTCTTCTACTGTTTATACTACTCAGAAAATTTTCATTTTTAACAATTTGTCATATTCTGTCTCAGTCATATTCTGTCCCAGGATTCTATATTCATGAGTGTGTGTGTCCTGTCAATGTCTAGAAAATATTTCTTTATACTTTGGTAAACAATGTAAAGATGTGGAACCCTCATATCAATAGCTCTACCGAGTGTGCACATGTGTGTGTGTCTGTGTATTCACCCACACACACATACACGTGAGCTAGTATTTACAAATATTGCAGACATACTATATTTTAACTTTCTAAATTATAAGTCATAAAATAAGACAGACATAAGAATACTTAAGGGTCATTTAATCTAAATTTCAAGTTACAGTAGAAATATATCATCCAGCATCCCTGACGTATGATTTTCAAATTCTATTTCCCACATCCATCTCCTCTATGATATTACTCATTTCACTGTGACATAGTTACAGTTTTCAGAAAACTACATCCTCTGCTGAAATAAAGTGAGGCTCCCTTCATTCACCAATGCTGGTTCTTTCTTGTGAACATTTAAATCAATGTATTAAAAAATTTCAACCACTCTTTCCCATGACAGCTCTTCAGATACTTGAGACAGCTGTCAAGTACTCTCCTAATAATCTCTTTGTCAAACAAAATATATCCTTGTGTTCAAACATTTCTTATATGGCATAAATTTTAGACAAAAAAAAGCAGGAAAAAATTTCCATTAGTAAGACTTTGATGCTTTTCCCTGTAACAGCAATAGAAATTTCTCCAAAGATGAGTTTATATGTTTATTGTAATTAAAATTATCTGTGCTATTTTTCTATATATTAGACACTCAACAAAATGATCCTAATTAAAGTCATATCATGTTTAGCTTTTCAATTCAATAAATATTGATTTCTAAAAAATATTAGGAAAGTGAAAATTGCCTATAATTAAGAAAAGATATACATAGCTTGTAGCACTCATGAACTCATCATCTAGTGCAGAGAGCAGATGATAATTATAAAAACTACGATGGAAATAGGCTTGGGTTGGTTTAGAGATAAAATAGGGAAATGCAAACTAGTCCAGAAAGAATAAAACAAACGGGATTATCAGCTGATCCTTGAATCATGAATAGAGCATTCTAGGTGAATAAAGAAGAAATGGTAGCTAAGTGTTGTTCAGGGAAACAAGAAACAACACAAGTAAAGACGTGGAAATATATACATTAGAAAAGAAGGAAAGGTCAGAGAATGAGTAGTTGTGTTGGAAAGCCAGTAAGTTTCTGTTTCTGTGTGTGTTTAGGAACCGGGTCTCTCTGTGATGCCCGGGCTGGCCTCACACCACTGGGTTCAAGTGCTTCTCTTGACTCAGCCCTCTGAGTAACTGCAAGCATAGGCCCAGCTAGACAGTGATTTCTACAAGCAGCAAGAAGTGATGTCTAAACAAACGTCAAGGCATGGAGGACAAAAACGCCCCTAAATAAAACTTAGAACTTCACTAGCAAACTGTGGGTGGATAGAGAAAAAGATGTAGCTGAAGACGATATTGTCACATTTGTGTTCATACAAAATTTACTCTGCATCTCACAGGGCAGAATCCACCAGGAGGCATAGAAAATAACCAAAAGCCTCCTGAGACAGATGAGGATTGTAGGAATCATAACCAGGAGAGGGAGAAAGAGAGGTGCCCAAGAGAGATCTATAATGTAAACGGACATTTTATGAGTCACTGAACTAGAAATGTGGTGTGGAAAATCCACTTTTTCTCTTTGGGTTAGTTGCAGGTTATCTTAGAATGGGGTATATACAACATGACCAAGTTTACAGGGGAAAATGATGAATTATAATTTAGATATTTGGGATTTTTTTTTCTTTTTCTTTTCTTTTTTTCTTTTTCTTTTTTTTTTTTTTTTTTCAGTTTCTGGCCGGGGCTGGATTTGAACCCTCCACCTGTGGCATATGGGGCCGGTGCCCTACTCCTTTGAGCCACAGGCACCGCCTGATATTTGGGATTTTCTATACTGATGACAAGATCAAGCATAATTAAGTTCTATTTAGAAGGAGCTGGAACTCAAGACGTAGATCTGGACTGAAAAGAAAAATCTGGGAATCTGAAGCCACCAGGAAGCCCCTGTCACTCCCCCAGTAAGTGATGGAGGAAGAGCAGAGAGCTGGGGCTGGAGCATCAGGAGACATAGGCCTTTTGGAATCAGTGGAGTAAGAGAAGCCCAGGGAAGGGGTCAGAAAGACAGGACAGAAACTAGACGAGGTCAGTAGCTGTCACGCTTATTGAAAGATTGGTAAGGCTCTCAACAAAAACAATCTGAGTGGAGCACTGTGCATGTAGTTTTCAGGCAATAATGAATATTAAAGTAATAAAATAAATTTATAATCTTCTTTCAAAAAACATACCTTTCAAATTTAAGAAGGACAAGTGGTGGGGTAGAGGTGCTACCAGAAAAGAAAAAAATAATAATTTACTCCAATGTTGTTCAGAGTTTTGTAAACTGGGAAAGATTTTATAGTCAGTGAATTGTTCATTTTTTTTTATTATTATTATTAAATGATAGACTTTAACCTTGAGTGAGGATATATCCTGCTGCTATTCAAACTCTTAGAAGACTGGGACACACACACACACGTATACATATGACCAGGACACCTACAAGAGATGACAAGAGCTGGGAGAAGACAGCGGTGTGAGGACAGACGCAGAGTGAAGCATCCACACCTCACAGAACACTGGGGAGTTCCCATAACCACCAGAAGCTGTAAAGAGGCAAGAAAACACTGTCCTCTGCAGATGTCAAGGGTACTGTGGCCCTGTTGACACTCTCATTTTAGACTTGTAGACCCTGGAACTATGTGACAATAAATTCCTCTTGTTCTGAGCCATCTGGTTTTTGGTTTGGGGTTGTGGCTTCCCTAAGAAACTAATATATAAATTCATTAAAAGATATTTGTTTAGTGCTGTTCCCCTGCCAGACATAAGGCTAAGAGCTAGAAATGAGGACAATATCCATAGTTTATGTCATCTCATCACGGAGCTTACATTAAATGAGAAAAGAAGCCAAATACATATGTCATTACGAACTGGAGTAAAAATGTTGAAGTAAAAACTATAACAAGAGATAACAATACAGAAGGTCCTATTAGGATCCAGTGATCAAAGAGCATCTTCCTAAATGAATAAAGTGAAGGGGGAAAAACAGGGCCTGGAAAATCATCAGGAAGATATACGCTGGCTGAAGAATGGGCAAGAATTAGTTGAGCCAGCTTTAACACACACCGGACATCCTTCTTGGGATGGAATTATGACTGGAGGAGGTCTCTGTTGGTTCCTGCAACTGTAATGAATTATCTCAAGTTCAATGACTTAAAAGAACATAAAATGTATCATCTTGTGTTTATGGAGTTCATAAATCCTAAATTTTATATGTGAGCAGGAAGACTGCATTTCTTCTGGAAATTTGTGGGGAGAACCTATTGACTTGCCTTTGCTGACTTTTGGAGGTCCCTGGCTTTCCTCAGCTCCTGAGCCCTCCCTCCATTTCCAAAGCCTGCTAGCTATATCACACCTCAAATCACTCCTTCCTTCTCCTGACCTCTCTCTTTCCCTCTCCCTCCGTTGTTCTCACCTCTGCTTTGGTCATCACATCTCTTTCTCTCCCTTCCATCCTGATCCGCTTGCTTCCCTCTTTAAGGACCCTCATGATTACACTGGGCCTGTCCAGATAATCCACATTTCAAAAACCTCAGCCAATGGCACCTCCCTGGCCTCTTTTGCCATTTAAAGTAATTTTCATATACTCTTGGGGTTATGATGAAGGCATTTTGTGGGAGATGGTGTGATGGGCATTAGTACGTCTACCACTGTTCTGGACTGACTTCCAAATCTGCAGGTTTATAGAGACGCTCTGCCCAGGACCTCCCTTCCCCTCTCTGTTGCTTGAGTGTTGCATAATTCTCTTATTTGAGATAAAATCTTAACTACCAGGGAGTGGAAACCAAAGAAAAGTTGAATAATCAGTGCAGAAAAGGAGAAAACAAACGTAATAAATAAACAAATGATAAGATTATCAAATAACATGAAGCGTTTATTTGGAGATTTGAAGTTGAAGACAACAGATGCTGAATGACATCTAACTGACGGGGTGTTTTCATTTTCTTGGGAATATTTAACTGCGTTGGTGTAGATGTGGAGTAAAGAGATAGCAATTATTTTTATACGCCAAAGTCTGTAGCTGGGGATCTGGCAGTGCTCATTATCCCAGATTTTATAGAAAGTTAAAGATATTTGTACTTACAGCAGTTTGATAAACTTGATATACTGAGGTGATCTTACCACCTTGAGTGAATGGACCCTGGAAATAGCAATAATTTCAGTGCATTAACAGATAATCTATATATTTTTATACTAAAGAATTTTTTGAAAAGTAGACATCATAATTCAAAAATCTAGAAAATTAAATTGAAAGATATCATTGATAATATCATCAAATATAAAATAGAAAGTAAAGAGTCAAGAAATCCTCTGGATAACTGACTAAAACCAAATACATGAATAAAACAGTTTAACCTCATCTTCTTCTGCGTCAGTGCTCTAGATGACTAGAGAGAAATGCATTTCTCTGACTTTGTCATTATCACTATTTTTGGAAATGTGTTTGCACTTTAAAAAAAATAGTCTTAAACACACTATATCAACATAAACATCATCGTTGAACTATTAAAGACAGCCATGAGGTATTTTCTCTGTAACGTGTATAACAAACTAACACTCCATGCTTTTCCAAGTAGCTGACCATGACTGCTATTTTATAACTAATCTGGTCTTGGGAAAATTTTCCTGCTGTTTTTTGTCACTTAACGGACTGGTCTCTTTTTCACGTTGAGGGCTGATTGATTGATCTGAATAATACATGCTTCTTTCTGGTCAATGGGGTAGGGGAACCAAAAACAATCGTAAGTCAACAACCAAGTCCACCAGACCCGGCTGGCCATCCAGCAGTCACATTCAGTGTTCTGTTTTAAACTTTTGAACTGTGCTTTAAAACTAAATCGCCTTGCGTTGAGATTGATTTGGCACACAGTGTTTGCATAGCCAAGGTGAAATTTTAAAAAATGAAATTTAAACTCAAGTCAAAAAAATAATGTGTATTTCTTGATTATACAGCTACTTGATTTTAAAGTATTTTCCTTGGGCTTGGATGATTACATAATTGTCTCTATCCTAATGAGTAAAGAAACTTAAATAGCATCACTAAGAAATCAGGAAATGGAGCCTGGAACACCAGCAACAAAAGTCTCCTGTAACCGTGTTCACAGCTCATTCTCTCTCTGGCTGTGACTTGCCCCTGTGGTAATGACTAAGCAGTCTTGGCTGGTAATTAGAACAGGTGACAGGGGAGGAGCACACCCTTTCTCCCCAGTGGGAAGATGAGCTGCAGGCTTTCTATAAAGGATTATGGGTGTAAAAGAAATTCAGTTTAAAAGTTTATTGTCAAACTTAATTCTTTCATATACAGTCACTGGGTCATTTACATTTTGCATTCATTTTGCAAAGAATAAGTTGTGAAATATTACAAGTTACCAAGAAGGCTACAGATTCTCAAGAATTATTTCTCATCTATTATATAATCAGAGTCATAAACATTGGGATGTGTAACCTCATTAAATCTGATAGTACATAATCAAATTAACACATTATCTGTCCTGTGAGTTGTGTGCAACTCACACTAGTTTTGAGCATGGGGCCTCATGAGGTTGTGAATCCTCTGTTCCTAGTTCTTACTGTCAAGCAGCGTGCCCCCCGCACCCACTGGGCTGCCTCAGTGGGACACAAATGGCAGACAGTGCTCTCCAATCACCCTAACTTCCGACAGTGTGTTTCCCCTTGAATGTTTGCCTGACAGATCTTCGAACGAAATCCATAGCATAGTATGCAGTGACACGACATTTTTACTCATACTTGGTACAATTCAGAGGTCATCAACCAGGACCACCCAAGGTCCAGTCCAGACACAACTAAATACTTAGGAAATGACAGAAGACTCCATTCTCAGAATCAAATTCAGCAATACATCTTGAGTCACCTACAACTCACATGATGTGCTGTATAAATATTGATTCTAGCACCAGGTGAGTTGCATAAACACATGTGCAGAACAATAAAAATAACAATTGTTTCATTAAATTAGAAAAGATTGTTTTCAAAGTTATTGTTCTATTTGCATAATAAAACACTGCAGCCCCAAGAGGGGAAAAGTTTTTCCAGTGTGGCAGTCAATGTGAACATAGAGCTTTGCTCACTCTAAAAGGTGTCAACCTGTGTAGTAAGCCTTGTTTTTACATTTTCACTATATAGTCAATGTAACAGATTTTAAATATTATAGTGATATTTGTCAAAATGCTATAATTTGAAAGCTAAATCAATATATATAAAGTTGAGAAGCAAGTCAGATTTTTAGACAGATATCACACATTGTTAGTGTGGCAGTGATCTGTGTACAACCAAGGTGAAAAGATGGATATTAGGTTGTTTAATCCTTAAAAAGTCAGAGGTTTTCAATTAAAGTTAATTTTAAAAAGACATTATTGGAACTTTCTTTGCACCTCAAATTGAACTAAAACTCAAAATCATTTTTCACCATTTGAATGGACCATTGAGTTTTACTCATTAAAAATAGGCAAATGCAATTAATCGAATTTGATGTATAGAGAAATTATATCATCAAATAATTTGTTTACATATGGAATTTTTCAAACTATTTTTATTTATTAGAAATAGCAAGATTTTGCACAGTGGCTAAGTTATTCCAGCTAAATACCTAAATGTGGATTATGTGCTATCTCTTAAGACTGCAGGTAACATCCTTAGCAGCTAGTTTGTGAGGTCTGACATTTAAGTTTGTGAACTTGTCCTAGGAAAAGTGCTACACACCTCATTGCTGAATATCACTTTTACCTTCAAAGTCCTCCCTTTGGGAAGCTATGCTCTGATACCTGTGCCTAGTCCACCCTTCCAAGCACTTTTGCTAGGATAAGTTTGCAAACTTAATTGTTTGACCTTTGTACAATAACAGCTCTGATGGCCACTCCAGAAAGAGTTCAAAAAGTGCTTTGAGGAGTGGACTAGGTACTGGTGTAAGTGCATGGCTTCCCGGGGGAGGACGGTGAAGGTGACCGTAGGGACACTCAGCAGGATGCTAGGTAGCACTATTCCCATGAGTTGGCCAACTTAAGAGTCTGACTTGGCATGATAATTATACTTTCTCTGTAAATGGTGACTATTTTGATGGTAGATATTGTGTCAGCTTTAAGCTGTGATCTGTTTAAGCTCCAGATCTCCTTTTCTATATCTTAGTGGTGCTACAGCTGGTACCTTGCAAATTACATTCTTTTTTCTCACTACATCTTGACAGATACTTCAGCAATTAACAACACTGAAGGAAGGTTAGCGGGGAGAAGTGGGGGACAGGAAACTACTCACTTCCTGTTGGGGTGCCTGTTTGCCCTGGGAAAGACACTTCACTGCTGGTTCAGCCTCCAGCTCATTTTGGCACCAGCAGTGTTAACCTCACCCCCCCACTCCCCAGCCCAGGTGTCAACACCTGCCAAGCGGCTGCCCCTTTCAGAAGGGCGAGCTCCAGCTCTGCAAGGCCACTGCTTTTCGGTACCAGCAGAAATTGGGTGACATCCCCTCCTGAGAAGTCTGAGTCCCCGCGGCACAGGGCCACTCTCTCCATCCTTCCCTTTTGTTTTCTTCAGTCCTGGTAATTGTAGCTGCTTCTTATTCTCACTTTTTCTGTGTTATCTCACATTTTCATTCTGCCTTTTCAGCCTTCCAACCTGCTCTCCGGCTTCCCAAAGTCAGTTCTTTCTGTTGAAAAATCTAATGAAGTCTCCAGTTTGCTGTTGGACAGATTGATCAGAGGCGTATGTTTATTCTTCTGTATTATATTCAGAGTATGGAGAACCATGTTAGGCACATAGAAGAAACTCAGTAGTTGTTGAATAAATGTACATGTTAGTGTTTGAGAAAAATCAGTAAAATAGGTAAGAAAATGGCGTGAATGGCTACCAGAAAATAGTGCAGTCTTTCTTCCCTCCTTCCCTTCTTTCCTTCTTTCTTCCTTTTTTTAAAAATCTAATTTAAATCTGAAGAGTTCTCTAGAAAGCAAACATTTCTATCTCATATTTTGCAGGCAAGTAAGTTGAATTGGAGAAAATTCAAGTCCCCAAGTTTAAAATCCACAGCATAGAAATACCAGACCTGCACTGCCTGGGCCTAAAGTTAAGACACGTGTGATTGTATCATACTTCCTGCTATTCTAACCTAACAACAACAACAACAACATAGCAAAATAGCAGGATAACCTCTTCTTCTCTCCCTTACTTTCTAGAAAATGTCATTTAATGTTCAAAACAGCCTCCAGTTTATTTTACATCTGGGGTTGTCTACAGATTTTGGTGAGAGTTTTTAATATTTGTGTCTATTTTAAGAAATTAAAAGAAAAAGCAGTTTTATTTTAATAGTCATTTCCATTTTAAGAAATTAAAAAAATAAAACATTGTTTTATTTTACTTTTTTGAAGTTTTCCTTATCTATAAATACTGAATTGAGTTGCAGTCTTCAAATTATTTCTTCCTATAACTACTTTCTTTTCTTTTCTTTTTTTTTCTTTTTTTTTTTTTTTTTTTTTGAGACAGAGTCTCACTTTGTTTGCCCTCAGTAAGTGCCTTGGCATCACAGCTCATAACAACCTCCAACTCTTGGGCCTCAAACGCTTGTCTCAGCCTCCAAAATAGCTGGGACTATAGGTGTCTGCCACAATGCCTGGCTACTTTTTAGAGATGGAGTCTTGCTCTTGTTCAAGCTGGTCTCAAACTCCTAAGCTCAGGCAATCCTAGCTCAGTGTGCTGGGATTATAGGCATGAGCCACTGCACCCAGCCTATGACTGCTTTCATGTAAAGATGTTTTATCAATATGCATATGTAATTTTTATATTTAAATGTAGTTGCTAGTGCTTCAATCTCTGCACCTTTCCTCTGTACATCTCAGTCCATAGAAGTTTTAAAAATGGTTATTATATAGTAAACTGACATTAAGAGCTTGCAACCTTTTGATCATATTGAACTTATTAAATTAAATAATGAAAAAATCTATAAATTATACAATGCACCTTTATAAGAGAGATGGAAAATTTAAAAATCATGAACCAGGCCCTCAGACATGGCCCAGGCTGTACTTGGACAGCATAGAGCCCCAGCAACAGATCCAGTCATCAGCAGAGCAAGTCCTCTGTGGACCAGCTCACAGGAGGCTCTCAAAAATAGGTAGGTAAGAAGCACCACGGAGATGTGAACTCTTTAATAGGTGGATGGAACAAACACGTTCAGGTGGATAGAAAAGATATCTAAGTACAATGGTGGCTCAAATTCTCATCAAGTCTTTTAAATAATTAAATGTTCAAAGGATCAGAACCTACGACTGGGAGGGAAATTGGAGGGTGGAAGTCTCAATATAAACTAGACTTCATTTAAGCAAGTGTTCACACAACTAGCTCTGCAGAATTCTGAATTCTCCCTGCCTACTCTAAACCCAAATATCAGGGTCTCTTAGTCCTGTTTCCTCCCTTTCTAACTGAATACAAGGGATAAGAACTGTGTGTCCTAAACTGAGTCCAGTTCTAACTACCAGCTAGCTTGACAAACTGTCCAGTCTTACTGAAAATCCCATTTCTGCCATCCAGCCTTATCTCATCAAAGCCCACTGCCACAATTTTCAAAAAAACAGAAGAAAAATAACATGACAAAACTTAAAAGAGAATTAGAACAATTTCTGGAAGCTTCAGCAATGAATGTCTTTAACATTTAACAGATTCTGTTTCCAATACCATTCATTTCTAGGTGAAAAGAAAATCCTAATTTATGTTTTTTACAAAATAGATTTTTTATGAAGAACATTTTAGGGATTATATAGTCTGTAACCATGTATAATATTTTGTTTCCCTCACCTACAAATGACAAGTAGTATAAACACAAAATCCTGTCAGAACATTTGTCCTTGGTTGGTGTATAAGTGCTATTTTGTTATATTAACCATTCATGTGTGCAGAGAAGTTGAAGACAAATCCAATTTTATTCATTTTTCCATAACAGAATTTTTTTTTTTATTAAATCATAGCTGTGTACATTAATGCGATCATGGGGCACCATGCACTGGTTTCATAGACCATTTGACACATTTTCTTCACACTGGTTAACACAGCCTTCCTGGCATTTTCTTAGTTATTGTGTTAAGACATTTACATTCTACATTTACTAAATTTCACATATACCCTTGCAAAATGCACCGCAGGTGTAATCCCATCAATCCCCCTCCCTCCGCCCACCTCCCCGGCCTCCCCTCTCTCTCCCCCTTCCCCCTATTCTTAGGTTGTAACTGGGTTATAGCTTTCATGTGAAAGCCACAAATTAGTTTCATAGTAGGGCTGAAAATTATGCAGCTTTAAAGAAAGATGGAGACTTTACCTCTTTCATGTTTACATGGATAGAGCTGGAACATATTCTTCTTAGTAAAGTGTCTCAGGAATGGAAGAAAAAGTATCCATAGCAGAATTTTTAATTCCTGCACTTATTGCAGTGTTTTTTTTCTTTATCTATGAGATATGAAAACTCTGACATATTTTCTTAGTATGAATTCACTTCCATTATGGTTTCCAGAAACATAATTCCAGCTCCGCATTTTCATACTGGATTTTTTGTTTGTGTCTTTGGTTTTTTTGCTGCTGTTATTTTATATCGGTAATGCTTTCTTCTGTTATATCTTGATTTAATTTCTTCTCCATTTGTTCCTTGTGTGTTCTGCAAACCAGAGTCATATTTTCTCTTGTTGTGAACATGACTTTAACCTTTTATCTTACTTATTAGACTAATTCTCCACGTAACACCGGCTATTGCAGTAACATTTCCTGTGCCATTCAAAGTTCTACCTAATGTCATTGTGCTTTTTAATTTATTATTGTTTGTTCTACTTGAATTTGTTCTGACCTTATACTTCATATTGGAGAGGACCACTTGGGATTCTGTAGCCAAAGCTAGAAGGTAACTCTGGGAAGAATGGAGATTCCCTTTAAATCAGGGCCAACCTAAATCTACCTCTGGTAAGTAGTTAAAGTAAAAAAAAAAAGACAACTTGCATTCACTTGATGTATTCCCGTACTTTAAAGTTTTTGTTGGCCATTAATTATAAAATAAACATCTGTCTGGGAAAAAATATTTCATATTTGTGATGTGTACTAGCCTCATTTATGCAATATCTTTGTTGAGAATCAAAGTGTAACACAATCAGGCTTATGGAGGAAATTTAGTTCAAATGGATACTTTCCCAACCCTCTAAAGCACTTCCCTTTCTCAGTCTCATGATATTTTTCTAAGACAATAAAATTTCCCCCTCTGTTTTTACACCCCCATAAAGAGATATATTGACTCACTTTATGTACCTTCTACGTCTTTGAGCCACGGTGTCCGGAGTGAGTAGGAGTTTGTTACAGTTCTCTTCCTGACCTTTTTTGGGGGGGAGGGCAGAGTTATAAGACTTCTTTACTTACCAATAGAGTTGTTTTGTGTGTTTTTAATGGAACATTCTGACAGGGTGAGGGGACAGAGATTAGGAAAGAAAAGACAGAATGACATTTACTCAAGATAAGGGATTTTATCTCTGGGACGTAAAGATGAGAAAAGCATTAATGGACACATCCTGCACCTTCGATCCCTGGATCACAGCACTGGGTCCTACTAAGAATGATGGCCATGGTGGATTACATGTGATACTCAGAGGTTGGTTTTTGTTTGTTTACTTTTTAATCCTCAAACTGGGAGTGAGCTTCTGCCTGTTCTTAGCCTCTCTTCTCCCCAGCGCCCTGGAGCTGGGGTAGAGGGCAGGGCGGTAGTGCCCAAGAGAGGAAATGGAGATTACTGTGACCAAAAATAAATTAAACTGAGTCAATGAATGATACTTAAAACCAAAATAGAGAGCATAGCTAGTTCATTTCATGTTAGCAAATAACTACAGAGTTGCCAGAATTGAATATAGTAAAATTAAGTAGAAGTTTGAAAACAAACAAATAAGAAGTAGGCTTACTACCTGTGAGGAGGGTAGAAACAATTTGTCAGAAAGCGATGGAAAGTGACTCCGGAAGGAATGTTTTTATACTGATGTATATAAAGATTTATCAGAGAATATAGAATACATTAGCATTAAGGAAAAGAAAAGTGTTTGTATCTGGACACTAAATGTTAGCATATTAGCAGGTAGTTTTCCTTGAAAACTCATCATGTTGATACACCCAGAGCCTCAGTTTAAAGCTTAGTTTTACAGATGAAGGCAAAAGTTTACTTGAACAGATAAGGAAAGGCTAATTGACCTGGCTGAATTCTCTCCAATAATAAAACATTATTGATGAAAATATTAGTTAACTTTGCTGTATATTAATGTTTCTTATCGGTTTTCACTATAACCCTGGTAAATCCAGTGTTAATAGCTATTTCACTGAGATTTTATTCCTCATACAGAAAAAGTCAAAACCAAAATACAAATGTGTTTGACCACGTCAATAGTTTTATCTATTTTGTAGAGACAAAACAGGTTGAGCTTTTATAGCATATATGACAACATATTTCTAAATAAAGTATTTTTTTCACAGTACTTAAGAAATCAAAGAGGCAAAATTTAAACATAATTGGTTTTGGCATGGTGGTGTTTTTATTTTTCCATTAAGAATGAAGTGCATTAGTAACCTCCATGATTATTATTCATAGGATCTTATCCCAATCTGTCTCTGAAACCCCACTGCAAAATCTGATAGTAAGTAGTTTAAAAGCATAGAATTAGTTTACTTAAATTGATTCTAGAGAAGTTACTTTTAAAAACCGCAGAGAGTGAAAATTAATGCCAAGGACAAACTTTTATAAAACATTGGCACAGAAGAAAGAAAACATTTTAAAAAATGAGCACATCCAATTGTTTGTTCACACAGTAGTGTAATCTTCAGAGAGTCAAGATTATTTTATTCTAAGAAAATGGCCTACCAGTTTGGGAACAATGAAGTATAGCAAAGGTCAAATTTTAAAAGATATGCAGAGAGGAGTGAAGATGCTATAATAATCCTATTATCCCCCCTCAACTTTATTTTATTAAGTTAACAACGTGAGGGTGAAAGAGTAACCACATTCTTTTTGCCAACACCCATGAAGGGGCCATCCCCAGGACATGGCCTTACATCTAAGAGCTACAGCAGTCATCCTCAAACTGCAGCCCGTGGACCACATGAGGCGGTGTGATTGTATTTGTTCCTGTTTTTTTTTAAACTATAGTCAGGCCTTCCAACTGTCTGAGGGACAGTGAATTGGCCCCTGTTTAAAAAGTTTGAGGAGGCCTGAGCTACAGTGTTTGCTTTAGTAAAGAAAGTGCATTGCCCAGGCCATCACTCCCTCCTGTTACACATTGCAGACATCAGCTAACATGGTCAGGGATGATTCCTTTGCCTCTTTCTGACTTTGTTATTTTTTGCCTGTATCTTCCTACTTAACTACATATTTCATTTTCTTTCTTCCATCCCATCCTTCTTAGTACGCTTGACCTGCTATAACAAAACAACATAGACCAGGTGGTTTATAAACAACAGAAATGTGTTTCTCACAGTTCTGGAGGCTGGGAAGTCCAAGACCAAGGCAGCTGCGGATTCAGTGTGAGGTGAGGGCCAAAATCCTGGATTGTAGACAAGCTGTCTTCTTTCCTCTGTCTGCACATAGTACAAGGAACACAGGGGTTTATCTGGGGCCTGTTTTACACATAAATGGAACTAATCTCATATACTTCACAAGGCTGAACCTCTGAATACTATCATATTGGAAATAATGTTTCAATATGTTAACTGGGGGATGTATGGGATTCAGTGAATAGTCCCATCTTTTAAATATTAATTTGAAATTGTTTATTAGATGTACATTAGCTAAGACAAAAATGTGAGAATTAGAAGAAATGCAAAAAAGAGAAGATATACACATATAAGATGAAGCTGTTGTTAAGGTTTAGTACTCCAAATCCATATCATATAAATTTGTAACATACTGAAACTCTAGGCTTTATTTTTTTATATCATGTCAAAGAAGAAAACAGAATAGTTTCATAACCATTTCTTATAATTTTCCCACTATAGAGTGAAAATACTATTGCAATGATGTTAAGGAGAAAGAAAAAATAATTTTATGTATCATGTTTACCTTGAATATTTCCATAAATCAGTGGTTCTCAGCCTGTGGGTCTGAACCCTTTGTAACAATGAAAATACATCTGGGCATTAGGAAGGTTGAGAACCACAGCCGTAAATGTATCTGTCTGTGGGATTCTGTTTCTCAGAATATGATGGGGTACAAAGTTTTCGGTTAAGTGAAAGGCTTTTTTCCGGTTTGATTCACAGTTGTGAGCCCTTCACACGGATAGTGTGCAGTGTACCCGGGAGGCGTGGATTCACCCACCGTCCCTCCCCACTTGATTACCATTGAGATGTGCGCACGAGTGATGACCAATTAGCCCCAATTTAATAGTGAGCACATGGGGTGTTTATCCATTTTTGTGACACTTCACTTAGTACGGTCTCTTCTTTTGGAGGTGTCACTTCACTCTGATTTTTCATGTTTCTGGGGTTCTTTTCACGGATTCTTTCTCATCTTCCTCTAGATCAAGACCTGGGTGTGCCTCTGTAGCTGGTGTGGTGGGTTGGGATATGGGGTCCTTGATCTCTACTCCCGCAAAGGGGGGAGAGGAGCAGGGCACCCCGTTTTCCATGGAGAACATCTGAAAGGCTTTGCAGAGCCTTGGTGGTGCCCAGAGTTTGCTTTTCCACTGTGAGGGGGAGCCGCTGGCCTGAGGTTCAGGGCGATCTCTCCTGCCCAGGAAGGCTGTTCCCCAGGGGAGATCTAACTCCTCCCTCCCCCTCTAGCACAGTTGCTCTGCAGGGAGCGGGGGCGTCCTTGTAAGCACAGCTCCCCGGAACCCAGAGGACTCTCCCAGCAGGTCAGTGCACCAGAGTCCCTCGCCGCCTGAGTCCAGCAACCTTCCTCTCGGTCCACGAGTCTGACCCACCGGTGTGACTGAGGAACCCTGGACGTACGGGGCTCCCCTACTGTGCCAGGGAGAGGCAGGACTCTCTGTGCTGGGGGCCTCAGTATGGGGCACACTCCCGCGGGGATAAGCAGCGTCTGGAGACGGCCTTGGTGCAGACGGTTCTCCCTACTCGGTTGGCGGGAGCGGCCCTGCTGCCTTTCAGCCCGCGGCTCTGGGTTGCCAGGGCGGGGAGAGGCTAGTTCACACCAGAGCTGAGTGCGCTCTCCCACCCAGTGCGCTGGAGGCGGGGAGGGCACTCAAGGCTCCACTCAGCACCCTCCGCCCTCTGCCCCCGGACATCCACAGGGGCTTCCTTGTCGCTGGACTCCGGGAACAAGACCTCCCCACACCCCGCATCTCCCTGCACCACCCAGAGCGAGTCCAGGGGCCCGACTCACCTGTTGGCTCCCGCGTGTGAGCCCGTGAAATGCCGGCAGGTGGGAAGCGCCCTCCCCAAGGCAGGCTCAGCTGGGAAGGTGTAGCCGCCCTAAAGAAGCTGCCTCTTATGAGCCTCCTGATTAAGAGTATTCTGGTGGTTGGTGGAAGCGTGGAGGGGGGACGGCTACCAGGCAGCCTGTGGACCACAGCGCAGAGGGTGGAGTCCAGGTGTGAGACGCCTGCTCCTCTCCCACTCCCTGGGCGTGTCCCTCTTGGATGCCCAAACTCCTGTTTCACCCCACTATTCCTACTTCGTCGCCTTGCCTGGGCTGGAGGAGGCTGTTAGGCCTGTAACCTATTCCGGGGTATAAAAGTTTTGGTTAAATGAAAGGCTGTAACACGTTTTGTTGGGGGATGATCCCCCGCAGAGCAGAGCCCCTTACTCCTCCTGGGCGCCCAGACTCCCTGGGTCTGGTCAGCGCTGCAAGTTTCTCCTCTCAGCTCTCTGTTCTCTTTCCTTCTCAGCTTTGCAGTTTTTCCGGGTGGGGTCCCCACGTGGCTCTGATGTCGCCCGCTTTGACCACCCTGAGCTGCACGGTTCCCGGCTCTCCTCAGCCTAATATTCCACCTTCCAGCCCACAGTGTCGGAGATAAGCCTCGTCTCTAACCAGCGGTCTGGACCCTGCCTCCTGAACATTCCCTAATAATTTGTTTTTGCCACTATAACATATGCACTTGCATTTTAATATTTTACATGCTCCAAATTATTAGCAATGATGGAAACAAACTAAAGTGTTATAGAAAGTTTTAGAGTAAAGTTTTATACAAAGATTTTGACTTTCTCTACTAATTACCATATTTGATAAAAACAGTAATACATGCTCTAAAATGTAAATAAAATAAAAAATAAACTAGTTGCATAGATGATGCACCATTTTTCCAGCCATGAGACCTAAGATAATTTTTTATTAGTTTTTATATGAATATATATGAAAAAAGAATATATATGAAAAAAGAGTTTACAAATATGTATATGCTAGAAAAGCAAGTTCATACACTAATGGTCTGCATCAGCCTTAATATCCTAACATTTATATATACTGTGGGACACAACACTGGTTACTATCCATGCAGCAAAGGCTAAGAATAAGTTTGAAAATTATTTAATGTGGTCACTAAATGAATATTTCCTCAGGAAAATAAACCAACAGTGGAAAAAGTAGGCTCATGTTCACCTGATCCTAGTACAGGATACTGCAAAACAACCCATGTCTCCAACTGTACTGAAGATGGACCGAATCTTCACAGCAAAATTATGAATAGCCTTTATATTTTATGTCTAAATCAGTCTGAATCATTTGGGTAAATTACTAATGAAACCAAAAGGTTTCTGTCCTTATGCAGTGTTTCCTCCATATATTTAATAACTCTAGGCAAAAAAACAAACAAACAAACAAACCTCTAGGCAAATCTTTTATATTCTAATCAGCTTGTTTGTCCATTCAATGCCTGCATTTTCAAGGAATCTAGATGAGCAGATATTCATCCTTGAAAAAATCACATCCCTGCTAGAAAAAAAAATCTACTATTGGCAGGTAAGAATGATTATATTCATAATAAAAATGATAGCACTATGATTGTTATGTCAATCATAGTAATAAAGAGATCATTAATTTATTCTACCTAAACCAAATGGTATATATTATGATATTTAAATATGTACTTATATTTGGAAGGGAAAAGTACTTACTGCTTTTCTCATAAACTACCTCAATAAGTAATTAGCAAAAAAAAAAAAAAAAAAGAATAAATTATACATTGGAGGTATTTGATACAGCACTAATAGAATGTTACCAAAATAAATTATTTCCCAGACATCCTGATTGCAGATAAAGGTCATGAATGCATTTATGATGTCTATTTCAGTGTGTGAGGCAAAAATATTTGAACTTATAGCACTCAAATTGTAAGCATGTCTGCAAAGTAATAGTGAAATTAGTAAGTCACCTCTACACTTTGATTAGAGAGATTCAAGGAAAGGCCCTGGCCTTACATCATTTCTCAGATCAAAATACCTGAATCTCTATTATTATTGATGAATTTGTTATTTTTCATGATGGTTAAGTCATTGGAACCTATTGAAAGGGTAATAATATATATTGAGATGCAATGTTCTACTGTACTGAAAATTCCTTTCCTTTCTATTTCCTAAATAAGTTTTGCTTTTCTCCTTAACATATCTTACTCATCATATTAAATTACATGTTTTTATTAAATTTTGAATCCTCTAAACCAGTGGTTCTCAACCTTCCTATTGCCGCAGCCCTTTAATACAGTTCCTGTGGATTGAGAACTGCTGCTCTAAACAAAGAAAAGTGTAGGGATTTAGTGTGTCTCCTACACTGCGGCACCCCTAACACTTAGAATAGAATCTGACATAGAGTATGTATCAATATATATATTTGTTATTGAATAAATGTTTATCAGAGACAAATACACCTTCAAGGGTAGTTTGAACCTAGCTATAGTGGTATAAGTACTGCAAATCTAAACTTTTCTCCCAGCCCTTGTGGCCAGTGTGACAGTAGACATGTTCGTAGCACATAAAGTAAAAATATGTATGAATTCTGCCTCAATGAAAGAACTGATAAGGCTCCCCTGACCATCAGTAATGGCTGGTGTGAAGGAAGGGTGGGGGAAGGGCAGATGGTCAATGTTACAAAGTTCCAGTGAGGCAGGGGGAGTAAGTTCTCATGCCCTGCTGCACTTCATGGTACCTTCAGTTAATAATAATCTATTATAGTATATTATGAAATTACCAAAGGAGTAGATTTTAAATGTTCTCACTACAAAGAAATGACAAATATGTGAGGTAACAGATATGTTAATTATCCTTATTTAATTATCCCGCAGTGTATACGTGTATAACATCACCTTGTACCTCTTAAATCTATGCAATTATTATTTGTCAAGTAAAAATAAAGTAAAATCAAATAAATAGCATGTTTCATAACCCCCCCTTTTATTTTTTTATTTATTTATTTTTTTGAGACAGTCTCACTTTGTTGCCCAGTAGAGTGCTGTGGCATCATAGCTCACAACCACCTCCAACTCTTGGGCTCCAGTGATTCTCTTGCCTCAGCCTCCCGAGTAGCTGGGACCACAGGCGCCCAACATATTGCCATGTTACTTTTAGAGACAGAGTCTCACGCTTGTTCCAGCTGGTCTCAAACTCATGAGTTCAGGCAATCCCCTACCTTGGCCTCCCAGGGTGATGGGATTTCAGGCGTGAGCCACCCCACCTGGCCCACAAACTCTTTTCAATAGTGGTTATTTGCAAGTACTTGGTTCCTCCTCCTGAAGTGTGAGCTATTCAAGGACCATAGAGTGTGTTGTATCTTGTAGTTGCCCCCAAATACATTGAACTTCACACATACCAACACATACCTGTCAGACAAATGAATGTTTGATATAAAATTTACTTACTGAGTTTTTCATAGGTAGAAACTTGTGTTTGTATTAAACACAGATCATAATAGAAATAATTACAATAATAATTACAATAGGTCTATGAAGAGAAAAGGGAAAGATATTTCCCTTTAATAATTACAATAGGTCTATGAAGAGAAAAGGGAAAGATATTGGAAAAATCAGATATTAGAGATTATATGAACCTGAACAAGTCACAGGTTTTCATGTAAAGGAAAAAGTTGGCCTCGATTTCTAAATCCTAGTGCTAGAATTTTATAGTCACTCGAGACTGTATCAACTCACTGCAGGTAGTTACACACACTCCCAGCTCCTGGACACACTGCCCACTATTTTCAGTCCCCTCAACGATGATGCTATGACAAAAAGTTTAAAGTGATAAACTGCTTTAATTCAAGATGCAAATTAGTACAGCTAAGAGCCTAATAGAAATCATGCTATGGGCAGGTAAAGAAAATTGGAAATACGATCCACGACTCTACAATGTTTTGGTTTGAAGTAAATAATTTTCTTATATATTATATTAAATGCATAATCACTATTAACTGGAGTAAAAAAAAATAGGCAGGTCAAGAAATTATTTTAATATGTCATGTACATTACACAAATATATTCACATCCCTTTATTGTGATTCCATGTGTTATAATTCACTACTAATATATGCTTTTATAAGTAAATATAACAGCTTTGTCCCCGGCTTTCACACACACATTTACAAATAATTGGCATGTGTCATTTCATATGAAAATTTAGTTTCATTATATTCAAGAGATGTGCTGTGTTGATGGGGTGGTGAGTTGCTATTCTGTTCCCAGAAGATTTCAATGAATCATGATTCAGAGCATAATAGTAACTAAGCCAGAATAAATTCTCAAACTTATTTAAGTTTCCTGTGATGATATTTGGAATATTTTATTCTGAGTACATTAAAATATCACAAACAAAGGTGAGTGAGTTTCCCCATTGAATCCCATAATCTGCTGCTTACATTTCCTACGTTTCCTTGTGAGACACACCTTAGAAACATTGTTTGTTTGTTTGTTTTTACTTCTGGTTTGTGTTTTTCCATGTCATAAAAAAAATCACTTTTCATCATTTACTGAGTTGTGTCAGCCAGATCCCTAGATTTATACTTGACTTCTCCTCCTTCTTTAATTCATAGAATAAATTACTGTATCTTGACAATTTACCTTATAAACACCTCAAATTCTTTGGTAAATCTCTTTTCTTCTGCTTTAATTATACTTTACATTGATATCACTTGTCGCCTACAGCAGCGTACACCAAATTTTCATTAATCGGGAGTCTATATCATTAAAAAATATATTAAGCAACAGTTTCCAGAATGTGTGCATTTATTTCCTTTTTAAATTATGTAACTAATTTTTTCCTATTCTGTTTGACAATTAGAAAACAATGAAACAGAAAATACAAAAGGATAAGTTTAAAATAAATAGGTAGATCAAACACTGTCTTTCTACACAGGAGGGTATGAGACCCCTTTGTCTCCTGGGGAGCAAGTGCGATCTTTGGGGGCTGTTATCCTAGAGTTTTTGAATAGTCCCCTAACTGGCTAAACAGCTTGGAATCTTATCCTCCACAATGTAATATTCCTAAAACATGCGTTCACATCATTCCCTAATTAAAATACTTCTATGTTTTCTTTTATTCTAAAAGTGAGATATGAACTCTTTAAGATGCTTTACAAGCCTGTTCTGTGAGTTGACTTAGTTTTTATTCTCAAAATGTATCTTTTTTTCCTCTTGCTATTCCTGCCATGCTCTTCCACTGCCCACAAATATGCACCTTGTCCTTGATTAACCATTTTCAAATCTTCTAACAGGTGGCCATGCTTTTGGTCTTCACCAAGATTTTGCCCATTCATGTAGTTTTGCTAAAAGCATTTTCTCTGATTCTACCTGCTATATCTGGTTAAATCCTACTCATCCTTAATATTTCGTCTTAAATTTTATTTTATTTGGGAAAAAAAAAATGTCTCTCCTCTAAGCCCTCGTAGTACATAAAGCTCATCCTCCCCTCCATCATGCCACTTCGTTTTGTTAGGTTGTCTACCACACGAGCTCAGGATTATTACACATTGGCGTAAGAGGAATTACCTAGAAAGGTTGTTAAACTGCAACATTTTCAAACTCATTCCAAGATATTTGGATTCTGTGAATTGAAAATAGCATGTACATTTTAAAAGCACCAGATGATTTTACGCAGGAGTTTGCACTAGAACAGATGTGTATTACTGCCACATCCAGGAAGACAGGCGTGTAAATATAGTAAATATTTTGTTGGTAAAAAAACAAGGGAGATCTGGTGAGTTAAGACTCACAGCTAGAACTTCAAGTTTTTATTGAAGTAGAGTATTTGCCCTAGACATTCGTACCTTGTTCTTGCTTTTGGAAGAAAATAGAAATATAGCAAATGCTTTTTCTTTATCTGTGGAAATGACTGTTTATTTTTCCTTTTTTATTCTGTGAATGTGGTGCCTTCTACAGATTGACTTTTAATGTTTAGACAACTTTGTATTCCTGTGGTACACTTCACTTGGTCATGATAGATTAGCTTATTTTTGTAGTAAAATTTTCTTTGGAAACTTTGTGTCTGTGCTCATGAAGGAATTTTTTCTTAAATGTTTTTATGGTTTATTGCAGGTAATGCTGGACTCCTAAGATGAATTTGAGAAATGTCTCCTCCTTTTCTATCCTGGGGGTAGATTTTGTAGATTCAGTCTTATTTCTTCCTTAAGTTTTTGGCAGAATTCACCACTAAGCCATGTAGATTCAAAATGTTCATTGTGGGATATTTTAAACTATGAATTCAATTTAAAAAAAAAAATACTTAAATCTTTTTAGTTATCTATTATTGTCTTGAGCAAACTCTGATAGTTTGTATCTTTCAAGAAATTTGCCCATTTCAGTATGAAATTTAATTGATTGGCATCAAATTCTTAACAAAGTGCTCTTATCCTCTCAATTTCAGTAGCATCCACACTGATGTTGCCTCTTTTCCCTCGTGTTTCTAACTTGCATGTTCTCTTTTTTTCTTAATCAGTTCTGCCTAGGGTTTGTAATATTCTCTTGATCTTTTGTAAAAGCCAGATTTGTGTTTAATTTACTCTGATATGGCATATTTTTGACTTCATTGATTTTAGCTCTATTATTATTTACATCTTTATAATTAACTTTGATTTGTTCTTTTTTTCTTATTTTTAAGGTAGAAACTTAAATAAGCGAATTAACACATTTTTGGTTTTAAATAAATGTATTGTGAAAGTTAAATAATATAAGTTAAATAAGTTTACCCTTCAACAGTGGTATAGGCACATATTATAGATTTTTGTTATGTTTTATTTTAATTTTAATTCATATTTTTACTAATTTCCCTTTGATTTCCTTTTTAACTCATGTGTTATTACAAATATGGGCTTGATGTCCAAACATTTAAAGCCATACCAGATATACCTTATTAATTCCTAGTTTAATTCTATTTTGTCAGAGAACATATTCTATTATTTTATTTCTTTAAATTCATGAAATTTTATGGTCCATAATACAGTGAATGTGCCAAGTGATTTTCAGAAATAATGTATATTCTGCTATTTTTTTCATGGAATGTTCCATTAGTATTAGTATTAATTAGGTCAAATTTCTTAGATACTGTTATAGAAATGTGCAATAGTGGACTGGTTTTTGGTCTACTTCTAACAACTACTGGCAAAGAATATAGAGATCTGCAACTATGATTTTGAATCTACTTCTCCTTTGAGTTTTTCCATTTTTGTTTTATACATTTTGAAACTTTAATACCATGTGTATATATATATACATGTGGATTTAGTAATGTTATGTATATAAATTAATCTATATATGACTTGGTAATACCTTTATTTCTAGTAATACAGCTTTTTTTTGAATTTTACTTTGGTATTACAATCATTAAATAAGCTTTCTTTTCATTTGACTTTTTTTTTTATCTCAGCCATAGCTTTATATTTAAAATTGTGAACAGCATGCAATTAGGGCTATTTTTATATGTAATTTGAAATTCCCAACCACTTAATTGGATGTTACAAATGTAAACATAATACAGTAATTTGTATTGCTTATATTTCTGTCTATTTGTTTTCTATTCTTCCCCTCTGTGCATTGCTCCTGCCACAGCCCCCCCCACACACGCTCATTCCTATATTTCCCAGAACTGCCTTCTTACATATACCCCCCTCCAATTTTATGGGTGATTCTACTTTTAAAAATATACATCTCAAACATATCACTATTGATATTTAAATGTTATTTTATCATTTAACAAGTGGTATAAGAATCTTACACTGTATTTCCACTTTTCTATCTCATCAAGCATGTTATGGTTGTCAAATATTTTACTTCCTCATTGTTATCATGTATACCATTTACTATCAGCATTTAAAAAGAATAAACAATTTGAGAAAATTATTTCATATTTTCTATTTCTAACTATTCCTGTATAAGTAAAATTTCCATTTAATATAATTTTTCTTCTGCCAAAATAATTTTGCTTCACATTTATTATAATATAGGTCACTACATAGAAATTTAGTTTTTACTTGCTTGGAAAAATACTTTATTTTGGCTTCAATTTTGAAAGATTATTTTTCATGGTACAGAATTCTTGGTTGACTTAGTAAAAATGAGTCTGTCATTAATTTAGGATTCTAGTTACATTGTCTTATGGTTCAGATGGTTTCTACATTCGTCTCTCTTCCCCTTTTGTAAATGTTTCCCACAGATATTTTTGAAGGGCCCGGGTAAGAGGTTTTATCTATGCATTCCTTTTTCAAGTTGAATTACTGGTAGGAATGTACAGTATGGTGTTAGCACCAAACATGGTGCCAATCAAATAAATGCTAGGTCACCATGTGACGGGCAGGACAGCCAAAGAAAATGGCAGAAGTGTGGTTGTTGTTTAAGGAGTGGTGAAGTCTGAGAATGTTATGAAAGCACAATGACAGTGGAGGCGAGTATGAAACAGAACCTCCAACATACCTAACAGTCGCCTGCACTTGTGGTGAGTTTGAGAAGAGAGGCGCAGTGTGTGATGTGCACAGGAGAAGGTCTGGAAGGCTCACATGGAGTCCTGCTTCTGCAGCTGTGGTGCTGGAGCAGTCTACAGGCTCTCCCAAGAGTCTATCAGGCAATGTGCACGTGAGGCAGTAGTTATGAGAACAGGCATCTGACACAGTCTCAAAACAGCAAAGTGGAAAATTTCCATCCCAAGATTATGATATGCACTGAGATGTGAGAGCTTAGCTAGATGGAATTTGCCAGGGCAATGGATGGGCTGAAGAGGCACAGTTGAGTTTCCCCACGTTCTCCTGAATTAAAACCACTTGACTTCTACCCATGGGGGACAATAAAGGCTGTGGTGTACTGTAGAAAACCAGCTACCCTGGGGTGCTTTGGGAAGAAGGTGAAACAGCAGGCACAGAGATACACGTGGGCACTGTGGTCAGTGTTACTCAAGCAGTAGGTCACTGACATCAGAAGGCTCTCCACACTGATGGTGACCACTTACAGCTCCTTTTATAACTGCATAAGTCAAATGTGACTGCTGTTCATCTTTGTTGTCAGCATATATTGAGTATTACAATTTTAAAACAGTTCTTTTTACTTTTCTTAAAATGTGTATATTTTTGGCACCCTCTGTATTTTCTTAATATCTAGATTGCATGATTTGATTTAGCTTTGCTGTGTTAATTTTTTAGTCTCTGAGAAGTAGTTGCCAACGTGCATTAGCCACGCAAGTGATATGTTGGAAGAAATGCTTAACTCTGACAAAGTCTAAAAGAAGAGAAGTAGTTGATGGGGGTGGGGGCTTAATGCTATTAGGCTAGTGGGAATATAAATTTGTCTTTATGTGATTTTTTCCCCTGTTACCTGCTGGTGTATATTTTCTCAGGCCAACAAGTTTCACTATATCTAGGCAAAAATCCATATTTATTCAAAGACTGAAGGAGACGCTTTGAAGTTTCCCAGAGGTCTCTTTACCTCTAGTTTCCTTGTCTCTGGTACTCATTGCATATTGCATGTGTATTATATTAATAATCTTATACCAGGAAGGACACACGGCACTAGAATAGGCACCATATAATTTTGGTTCACCATATAATAGAAGCAAAGAGCATCTTTTAAATAATTATATTTTCTTAGAACCAAGAAATGAACCCAGCTAAGTACTGTTATTTGATCTTTGACAAGCCAATAAATACTATATTAACAGCAGAATATGTTTTAATATCTATGACAGAGAATAGATATTACAAGGTATTTTAAATTTTATTGTCAAAGTGGAACAGATAATTTATTGTTATTTGACCTTTCAGTAATGCTATATCATGTTAGAGAATATTAATTGTTCAGTGCAAAATGTAGATGTGACTGTGGATTTGTGCTAAGGAAAAACACCTTTCTTGTTTCTAAGCTATTTTGGCATTGAAATGAACCAGAATTTCTGAAGGAAATTTAAGAAAAAATTAAAATTAATATTTTCACTATGACACTCTACCAAAGGTGACCGAGTAAAAAATAAATAAATAGTAAATAAATAAATAAATAAATAAATAAATAAAATTAATATTTCATTGAGGTGGACAATTGTAGTCCACAAGATGAAATCTCTACAATGAATATTGTGGACTTATATCTGCATCAACAACCATTGAAAGACTAAAACCATCAACTCAATTATGTTGTTGGAATGAGGAGAAAAATCTGTACATAAATGATTTTCTAATACAATGCTAACATCTCTACTATGACAAAGTATTCCCTGAATTTGAAGCTAATTATATATTTGTATGTTTCAAAACGACTACAAGTGGTGGATTTACTCACAAAGTTGTCTACTGGTAGAAAGAACAAATTAATTTTATATAGCTGTGATCACTCTAGTCAAGTTCTATTTCAAATGATTGTGAGTAAGGGAAATTGAGTTCCCTAGTTTGGCTTGACATTCTTTCCTCTCTATTTTGAGAATTTGAATGTAAACTCCGCCCCTCCCCCCCATATATTTTTTTTTAATTTAAAACAACTAATTCTGAGTATCTTTGTATCATCACAGGCTCTTGAGGAAAAAAAGCCAGTTTGAAATCATATCTCTGACCTCACCAACACTTTGACCTTTTCAGTAAAATTCTATTAAATGGGGATAGATGCATCATAAATTGTTTATGTGAGAGCAAATAAGTATGGTCACTAGACTGATACAACACATAGTAGGTCCTCTAAAAACTTAAATACCTATCCTATTCACTTTTTAACAAATCCTTGAGTAAATCTTGGACCCATCTATCATAAACAACAGCTTCCTGACTTATAGTATGTTACAATTCACACAAACATCTGTGTACATTAGCTATCTGGTTTCTCATCAACCCTGGACATGCTTACTCTCTTTTCATGGGAAACTGAAGTTCAAAGAGAGGTAGTGACTTGACCATGGTCGTCCAGCTGATAAAGAGCTAGGAATGACATCCAGACCTCCTGATACACATCCTAAAGCTGCCTACTTGATTCATGTATTTAGAAACAACCATCTGATCGAGGCTGTGATTTCTCATACCAGCAATTGAAAATTATGGATCCCCTGTATAAAAAAGGGAAAAAAAATTAGTAGTGTTTAAGTAGATGTAGCCTCCAGAATTTTTTTTTAATGTCAGCCACTCCCTTCTGTGAAATGCAGCCTTTTAAGATATGATTAGTATTCTGAGCATAGAGTGGTGGTAAACATTATGTTTTGCATTATCATGAGATGGCAAAATTACCCACTCTCAAAGGACCAGCTGCTGCAGGGCAGCTGGCACTATGATGCCTACATTCTCAAAACTATTTTAATTGGTAGTTTCCCATGATATTTTTTTAGGCAGTCAGGGAGGAAATGTATATGTAAACCTATTAAAGCCATAGCATCTATTATGATGAAATGACATCACTGAATCTTAGCAAGTGAAATGTTCCATGGCAGGATTTTGAGCCTGTTCAGTGTTTTCATTGAGGCAAGAGTTTCTATAACTTGTCTCCTCAAAAAGGTATAGAAAATTTATAGACAAATATAGTAGGAAAATTCTTCTTATACTTTCAGTACAATATTTCTATTTAGTCTTATAATTTTGAGATGATATTCACAGCATACATGAAACAACTCATAACATTGGTCCTAATGGTGGAAAAAGCCCAAATGTTGAAGTAGGAAGACCCAAGATCAAATCTAATCTTTGCCCAAATTACTGACAGCTATAATTAAAGGATATAACCACTTGAATCTATTCTCAATTCTATAAGATAGATAACTTCCACAAAGTTATAGAGAATGTTCAATATTTAAAAATATTATAGATAAACAAATATTGCACAGCTATAAGAGCAACCATTTATTAGATGTTTATTACATTTTAGGATCTGCACTAAGGGCTTATATGTGCATTTTCTCATTTAATCTTCCTCTCAAACTCCCATAATATATATTACTATTATATCCAATTTACAGATAAAATTCTAGTGGCAGAGAGAAGTTAGGAAAATTACCTATGTTTACAAATTTAGAAAATACAAGACCCACTAATTAGACTAATTCTTTCACTCATTCAACAAATATTTGCTAAGGCATAGATTCTATGCACAAAATTTGATATCATTTGGAGGAGGAACTAGAAAATAGAAGTTAGATAAGCAACTAACTATGTTCACTTTACCCTGGCCACTGTGCAGAGAATGGATTAAAAGGTAACAAGAGAGAATCCAAGGAAACTAGATAGGAGGTTGTGAAGGTAATTCAGGTGGTAGATGATGTTGACTTCAACCAGGGTAACAGCAGTGAAGGTGAGGAAACCTGGATGAATTGAGTATACACATTCAGTTCTACCTGTGTTAGTGGCAGAAAAGTCAAGCTATGAGCATCATGATGACTTTGGATGGGAAACACTGAGTATGCAAGAATGAGAGCTTGTGTCTTTCTAGTTGCAAGGTCTAAATGTTTGTTCAACCATTATTAATGTTATCACTGAGATACTTAGAGTCTATAGCCACATGAATTTAAACTACAAGAAAAGTTTATGGAAAAGTGAAATTATTCCTTCCCAGGTAAAAATGGAAAAAAAGCAAGTTTGATGTAGAGCTTTCCACAGAGTTCTTAGGTTTTTAAGTATCTAGGGACAGGATTGTGTGAGATTCTCTTTGAACTTTGTTAAATCTGAACTTCAATATTTATAACATTATAAGATGAATGAGGTTGGGAGAAACATTGTAGGATAATTTTCCAGAAAGCTCATAGGTCTATTTTAGATGGTTGTCACGTATATATTTTCTCTTTCCTACATTTTTTTATTTTTCAGATTTTCTAAAATGATTGCATATTACTTTTATAACTAGTAAATCAAAAAGATACAAAAAAATCTGAAAATAAAAGTCAATTTGTTGTCTATATAGTCCAGAGCAGTAAGTTCTGAGAACCATTCAAATTGTATCCTTTAATCAAACCAATTAAAATCAATTAAGATAATGTTATAAATGACAAAGACCTTACACTATGTTTTTCTAACCATGCTGTATATGATGCAGTCCCAGTTGGAGTGGACTAGAATTCAAGATGGGACCTGACCAGGAATGTGATCAGCATGAAGAAGTCTGGGAAGGCTGAGAGTTTAAGATTTTCTAATTTTTCTCCATTTGAAGTATCCCTCCAAATTTTAACATTTCTTTTTTTGCATTATTATTATTATTATTTTTTTTTTTTATTAAAGTAAAAAAAAAAAAAAAAAAAAAAAACATTTGGGTTTCGGCAAGAGACTTTAAATACTTGCCTCAACAAGAAGGGGATTAGTCCTATTAACTGCCAAAAAGGGAGGCATCTGTTTATTTTTACAGGAGAAGTGCTACTTTTA